>JAWQFJ010023212.1:20000-22500 GCA_034096865.1 Theodoxus fluviatilis | reverse complement strand
TAATGGTGATGGTGGTGGCAGGAATAATGGTGCTGGGGATGGCAGCAATAATGGTGATGGGGATGGCAGCAGCGGTGGTAGTGGTGGTGGCATAAATCAAATAGTGATTATTGTTGTAATGGCGGTGGTAGTAGAGATGTTATTGTTATGGCCATAATAATGGTAGCGGTTGTGGTGGCGGTGGTGGTGGTGGTGGTGGTGGTGGTGGTGGTGGTGGTGATGATGGTGGTGGTGGTGGTAAAATTATTTTTACTCTGCCTGGTGTAACTGAAACCCGAATAGCTTAGTTTTTTTGTTTAGTTATTAGAATGCAATAGGCATCGTGAAACACCGGACTCACATCGTCTGCTATTGCATACTCTATCATTGGAAGCAGAATTTTGGAACGGTTTTGCGTAATTAAGTATCGATATCTCAGTATCATTAGACCCCTCTGTGAGACTTCAGCTATGAAGAGACCTTGAATATTACTGTCAGAGTATTCGAAATGCCGAAGACTTTGTTCATGTCAATGCCAGGGAGCGGTGTCGTGATCCTGAAATCCAGTCATATCCTGGAGACCAAGCTAGACTCTGTTTGTTCAGTACTGTAACCATGGCAACATGACTGCTATATATATGAGAGAAGCAGATCAGTCATTAAAAAGATGACGCCATTTTAAAATGACCATTTCCCCAAAATATCGATGGCCTGTCTGTTATATATGTGGACAGCTGCAAATAATTCATTAATAAATGGTATCGTAAAAGATGTTTTGTAAACATCTCGGCAAGTTTTTTAAAATAATCTTTCTGCAGCCTAAGCATGACGTTAGCGTGGACGCTGCAAAAGCTGCGGTACTTCCCCTGACACGTTGCATTCGTTCGGTAATGAAAACCCCACTCGCAATGCACCGCGGCCAGTCAAACAATCGAAGACTGCTCGCTGTGGCCGATTCAAACCTCGTCAACCATTCGCGCCTGCGCTCGTGCCGGCCGTGCTGTTTACTTTGCACAAATCCACCCCGCTGTCAGGCTGCTCCTCCAACGCCCCGAGGTTTTCCGACGGAATACGACTCCACACGCTCTTTCCGACTCGAAGCGTGCGTACACACGGCTCCAAATGAAACCACACCGATGGTGGAATTTCGCGGCACTCTCCTCGTAATTCGGCGAGCATTCTCCATCCCCGAATGATCTGCGCTCTCCCTCCTTGCCCCAGTCTGTCGGATTGTGCGCATGCCAGACGGTCCGTAGGCTCCGGCAAGGTGCTGGCGTGTTTGTCTTGGAGTCGCAGAGACTGCGGGCCTAGGTCAGTGTCGCCTTCTGGCCCACAATCAGCTTCCTGGTGGCAACTAGGTAACCCACATCCCCCGTTGCTCACCGTCCCTTCGACCCACTGTGTCGTTGGTGCGGAAGAATCATTCTGAACTGAATGTCCTGTCTTTTCTGTCCCCTCGGGCGTTCTTAAGACTCTGTGTGTGAGGTGTGCGTATGTATGTGTGTGTGTGTGCGTGTGTGTGTTTGTGTATGTGTTTGTGTGTGTTTGCGTGCGTGCGCGTGTGCGTGTGTGAGTGTGTGTGAGTGTGTGTGCGTGTGTGTGTGTGTGTGTGTGTGTGTGTGTGTGTGCGTGTGTGTATGTTTTTGTGTGTGCGCGTGCGAGTGTGCGTGTGTGTGTGCGTGCGTGTGTGTGTGTGTTTGCATGCATACATGTGTGCGTGTATGTCTGTGTTTGCATGTTTGTGTCTGCGCGAAATGGATGCTTGTGCAGGTGTATGAAGGTGCGTGAATGTGCATGCGTACGCGTGTGTATGTGTGTGTGTGTGTGTGTGTGAACACGTGTGTTACATGTGCATATGTGTGTGCGCGTGCGCGCGCGCGTGTGTGTGTGTATGTGCAGGCGCAAAATTCGCGACATGATTTTCCGGGTTTTACCGGAAGACAGTCGTTGCACACAACGACGACAATGAGAACGTTTTTGCGAGAGTAGTTTCCCCTGTCAATCCGTACTGGTTCTCGCACTTTTGCAATGAGAACTTGACTTGGCAATCTCAATGGTACACGAGCTGTGGGAATAGTGAGGACGTAACCGCCATGACGCGGAAAGATATGATGTCAGATACTGTTCAATAACCACTGCGAATACCTGTGTCATTGAGGACAAGCAGGCAGGCAGGTTAGAAGACGGATAGGCAGAGAGTGTGCAAAGCAGTTTGCCAGTCACTCTCTTGGAAAGTCGTTCGCAGATTGGGGGTTCGGTATAATCTGGTTTTCAGTCGATCGAAGCAGCCAGACAAACAAACATGAAGATGGAATAAAGACAGTGAACATGTACCGGTGAAAAGGTGTGTACGCATGGCATTTCTAAATGATGGAGAGATCTGCAAAACTGAGAGAGGAATATCACCAGATTTTGTGGAAGAGGTGTAAAGATTATCGTTTGTAAAGAAACGTAGTCGAAAAATCTTTGAAAGAAACACATCCAGAGGAAGACGGGGGAAATTCTGGGCAAGTGGGTCCAA
>JAWQFJ010023212.1:7500-10000 GCA_034096865.1 Theodoxus fluviatilis | reverse complement strand
TACGTAATTATCTGGTCCTTGATGCCTCTTTTCAAGTCCGTATTTTTGTGGAATGTAGCATTCTCATTGAATCGTCATCATGCCGATAATAGCTGCATTACAAAAATAGGCATATATCGCTTTAAAAAAGCATTCTGCATTGTTTCATCCTTATTCCCCACACTGCGCTTTTACTGATGAAAGTGGCAAATGTAGCCAATGGGCGGTTTTCTCGCTCCTCTCTCTCTCTCTCTCTCTCTCTCTCTCTCTCTCTCTCTCTCTCTCTGTCTCTGTCTCTGTCTGTCTGTCTCTCTCTTTCTCTCTCTCTCTCTCTCTCTCTCTCTCTCTCTCTCTCTCTCTCTCTCTCTGTCTCTCTCTCTCTCAAATGAATAAATCACTATACCGACGAGTCGCCAAGCTATTTCTGACTCAACACTGTCTACGGAAGACAGAATTAAACATCTTGGATTACTACCCTCCAAGAACATCTCGTTCAAGATAAATACTTTCTACTACATAAAATTACTAATTCCCGAGTTCTGGGGTATTTTGATGACCTGTTCCATCGCCCCCAAGCCAGGCGCTTATCATTTCTCGACACCTTTATTCTAACGCAACCTAGAGTGGACATTTACAAAGGCAGTCTTACACCTGCATGTTTATTGATATGGCACTCACTCCCATTGAACGTCATGAACAACACTTCTCTCATGTCCTTTAAAACTTACATACGTGACTTACTCTTCAGATTATTTCATTGTTGTACCCAATGTACAAAGAGTCTGTGCACATAAAACGTTGTTACGTTTTACTGAAAGAAAAAAAGTCATCGAGCAAAACAGTTGTCAAAGGCATCTACTACATATATTGTTTATATTATTCTTTGGCATATTGTTCATATATCTTTGCCAACTACTGTACATTTCATATATTATTTTATATTTATTAACTTTTTACTCAACTAACCATGATTGTTAATTCTATTTGAGCAAAAACAACTTGTATAATAAGCAGAGACGTCTAAAAAATTCCATCAATGATAAATAAAGAATCAATCAATCAATCAATCAGTCGATCGATCAATCTATCAATCAATTAATCAAACAATTAATCATTCAATTGATCAATCAATCAATCAGTCAGTCAGTCAGCCAGCCAGCCAGCGAGCAAGCCAGTCAGTCAGTCAGTCAGTCAGTCAGTCCGTCAGTCAGTGTATCTCCCCCCCCCCCCTCTCTCTCTCTCTCTCTCTCTCTCTCTCTCTCTCTCTCTCTCTCTCTCTACCTCCCTCAGAACCCCCTTCGTGCGGAGAATCACGTACGTTGTGGCAACGCCTGCAGGCGTCCAATTAGGCTGGAGTAGTGAGTTGAACAGTGTGGGTCGGAACATACTGCGTCTTTGTACGAATACATACACAACAAATCCCATGTTAGTAAATAATATCTGCTTACTACGCAACGAGACCTACATGGCTGTGTTGACGTCTCCTTGCAGACAACCCGTCGGGCACCAGCTACAAGCTCGACCTCAACTCCAAGCCAAGGAAGGAGCGGACGGCCTTCACCAAGCACCAGATTCGGGAGCTGGAGAAGGAATTCTCCGTCCACAACTACCTCACTCGCCTGCGACGCTACGAGATCGCAGTGGCCCTCAACCTCACAGAGAGACAGGTAGGCATCTGCCATGAGAACACAGTACTGAGTAGTAGCGGTAGTAGTAGTAGTAGTAGTAGTAGTAGTAGTAGTAGTAGTAGAAGTAGTAGTAGTAGTAGTAGTAGCATGTGTAGAAGCAGTAGTAGTAGTGGTAGTTTTGGTGATGGTAGTAGTAGTAGTAGTAGTAGTAGTAGTAGTAGCAGCAGCAGCAGCAGTAGTAGTAGTAGCAGCAGCAGTAGTAGTAGCAGCAGCAGTAGTAGTAGCAGCAGCAGTAGTAGTAGCAGCAGTAGTAGTAGTAGTAGTAGTAGCAGGTGTAGCAGCAGCAGCAGTAGTAGTAGTAGTAGTAGTAGTAGTAGCAGCAGTAGTAATAGTAGCAGCAGTAGTAGTAGTAGTAGTAGTAGTAGTAGTAGTAGTAGTAGTAGTAGTAGTAGTAGTAGTAGTAGTAGTAGTAGAAAAAGTAGTAGTAGTAGTAGTAGTAGCATGTGTAGAAGCAGTAGTAGTAGTGGTAGTGTTGGTGATGGTAGTAGTAGTAGTAGTAGTAGTAGTAGTAGCAGCAGCAGCGCAGTAGTAGTAGTAGCAGCAGCAGTAGTAGTAGCAGCAGTAGTAGTAGTAGTAGTAGTAGTAGTAGCAGGTGTAGCAGCAGCAGCAGCAGCAGCAGTAGTAGTAGTAGTAGTAGTAGTAGTAGTAGTAGCAGTAGTAATAGTAGCAGCAGTAGTAGTAGTAGCAGGTGTAGTAGTAGCAGGTGTAGCAGCAGTAGTAGTAGTAGCAGTAGTACCAGTAGTAGTAGTAGTAGTAGTAGTAGTAGTAGTAGTAGTAGTAGTAGTAGCAGGTGTAGCAGCAGTAGTAGTAGTGGTGGTGGTGGTGGTGGTGGT
>JAWQFJ010023212.1:0-2500 GCA_034096865.1 Theodoxus fluviatilis | reverse complement strand
AGTTCTCATCGTGGATGTCTGAACTTGTATTCACACTGTTTCGTTTCGGAAAAGTTTGACACCACGAAAATAAACTAAAAAACTGTTCCAGCAAATAATATATTTTGGAGCACATTGAATGGTAGCACTGTTGAGTTTTTAAAACCAGTCTTTTTACTTCACTTTATGAATAAAGTCACCCTTACATCTACTTGGCAAATACAAGTAACAAGCACTTTCTTTATTGATGACAGGACTGTATTTCTCCCTAAATTGACATCCCTAGGGATTCATTGTCTAACTCTTTGCTTGTAACAATCGAAAGTGGGACAGATGGAACACCATCTTAAAGCTATGTTCTCGATTCACCGACTGAAGCGTATTCGTCAACATTAAATGAATGTAATTAGTTATCGATACGTTCTGTATCTTCTGACTTGATTGAACCGAACAGAACAACTTGTGGCACCAAGCAGTGCAAGGGTAGATAGACGTAGCAGTCGATGAACTACCATGCACGATGGCAGCTCTCAGGCGGAAGCTCTACGAAGCAGTAGTGCGTCTTGCTTCGTGCCGTGTGCCAGGAAAGAAAAGCGGATTGAAATGTCAAGTCCCTGCCGGAGAGAGCAGGTGTTATCATGCCAGTGTCTCAAGGCAGTCTTTGGACCGGACGCGCAGGACTCTGCCAGTTGCAGCGGACTGCGTTGAGTTGAAGACAAGGAAGACAGAAATGTTGTGACGAGAATAACAGTTACGTTTCACGTGATTCCTTCTGTTGAAAGGCGACGCGATCATACTGGACACATGAGGTACTCTTTGAAGACAGAACAGTGGACATATCGTTATGTATATCTTAATCGATGTACGTGTGTACTGAGAGAACGAAACTTCCCCTTTCATCTCTCTCTCTGAGAGTCGAAACGTTTTCTTTGCTTGTTTGTTGACAGCGATGCTAGATTTTCTTTTTCTTCATTGGGAAAGTAACGTATTATGATGTCACACACTCAGTTGTGACACGTACTTGGGCTTAGCAGAGCGAAGTGTTCTGAGTGAGTCACACTTAGTGTTTGCTTGACCCTACGTGAATCTTGCCACCCGTCCTTTTTATCGGTCAACAATAAAGGAAGTTAGACAGGCTGAACTCAAGTTCATTCATTCACCTGGCGCTTGTTCTACCTTTAGGTAAAGTTAACAAGCACAGGGATTCCATTTTACCGGTCATCGTTCATTTTTTCATACAGTACTAATGATGACCGGAGATCAACTGGAGTTCCTCTATCTGTGCACATTTCGGTTGCAAGCCGGAATTTCGGCAGACTTCCTTCGCTCTTCGGAGATGCCAGGCATGGGCAGAGTATGCTGAATTCTTGGTCACCTTGCTTTGTCCATCCATTCATTTGGCCCGACATGAGAATGTTTCCACGTGGGTTTCCATGTTTTCGACACCGTACAATCTTTTTTGAGACTAGTGTTGCTACAACATGCAGCACTAAGGGTTCCATCGGGCTATACTGAATGACAGTTCAAAGACCCAAACAGTAAAGTGTCAGTGATTTTGTGCTGCCGAAAACACTTAGAGGACACGCAGAATGGGTCTTGACGACTGCACAGAAGGCCTTGATTTGACTGCAAGCTGCATGTGATGTATTCTCAGCATCAACCGTGCTGCTATCGCCTTCAGCGTTCTTTAGCTAATTGCACAGGAGCTGTGACAAAGATTGTTTCTGTTTTCTGCAATGCCCCAAAGAATTATGCAAATCTATGTATATGAATAAAACTTTCAACTTCAAAGACTAGAGCGATGTGTTGCTTGATTTTGTTTGCCTGTCTGTTTTTTTGTTTGTCTGTGCGATTCTTTGTTTGTGTGTTTGTTTGTTTTGACTGTCGTTATCTTGATCAAACTGATATCTAAAAGCTGCTTGAAAAACCACAGGAAATTCAGACGTACACACGACCTTTCTGTCCCACTCTGTTGGTATTTTAAGTTGTTGGGTTTTTAATAGTCTTTTCTCAGGCCTCGTCAGAAGATGTTTCCCTGTCTCACCTGTGAGTTGTCTCTACGACCTCCACATATCTCCGTTTATATATATATATATATATATATATATATATATATATATATATATATATATATATGTGTGTGTGTGTGTGTGTGTGTGTGTGTGTGTATGCGTGTGTGTGTGTGAATTTGTCCTACTCACCTGTGAGTTATCTCTACGTCCTTCAAATATCTCCCTTTATTTCCATATACATGTATTATTTGTCCTGTCTCAACTGTGAGTTGTCTCTACGGTCCTCCCCATATCTATCTTTATTTCCATATACATGTATTTGTCTTGTCTCACCTGTGAGTTGGGTGTCTGCTCTCCTCAAGTCTCCACTCATATCTTCACAGTGTTTGTTGTATTCCTCTCAACGATTGTATAAAGCTTGTGTGTGTGTGTGTGTGTGTGTGTGTGTGTGTGTGTGTGTGTGTGTGTGTGTGTGTGTGTGTGTGTGTGTGTGTGTGTGTGTGTGTGTG
>JAWQFJ010023210.1:0-13512 GCA_034096865.1 Theodoxus fluviatilis | reverse complement strand
CTAGTGGCAGTGGGTTTGGGTACACTAACTTGCTTGCCTTGTGTTGCACGCTAGTGGCAGTGGGTTTGGGTACACTAACTTGCTTGCCTTGTGTTGCACGCTAGTGGCAGTGGGTTTGGGTACACTAACTTGCTTGCCTTGTGTTGCACGCTAGTGGCAGTGGGTTTGGGTACACTAACTTGCTTGCCTTGTGTTGCACGCTAGTGGCAATGGGTTTGGGTACCCTATCTTGCTTGCCTTGTGTTGCACGCTAGTGGCAATGGGTTTGGGTACACTAACTTGGTTGCCTTGTGTTGCATGCTAGTGGCAATGGGTTTGGGTACACTAACTTGCTTGTCTTGTGTTGCACGCTAGTGGCAGTGGGTTTGGGTACACTAACTTGCTTGCCTTGTGTTGCACGCTAGTGGCAGTGGGTTTGAGTACACTAACTTGCTTGTCTTGTGTTGCACGCTAGGGGCAATAGGTTTCGGTACACTAACTTCCTTGCCTTGTGTTGCACGCTAGTGGCAGTGGGTTTGGGTACACTAACTTGCTTGCCTTGTGTTGCAAGCTAGTGGTAGTGGGTTTGGGTAGACTAACTTGCGTGCCTTGTGTTGCAAGCTAGTGGTAGTGGGTTTGGGTACACTAACTTTCTTGCCTTGTGTTGCATGCTAGTGGTAGTGGGGTTGGGTACACTAACTTCCTTGCCTTGATTTGCAAGCTAGTGGTAGTGGGTTTGGGTACACTAACTTCCTTGCCTTTAGTTGCAAGCTAGTGGCAGTGGGTTTGGGTACACTAACTTGCTTGCCTTGTGTTGCAAGCTAGTGTAGTGGGTTTGGGTACACTAACTTGCTTGCCTTGTGTTGCAAGCTAGTGGTAGTGGGTTTGGGTACACTAACTTGCTTGCCTTGTGTTGCAAGCTAGTGGTAGTTGGGTTGGGTACACTAACTTCCTTGCCGTGTGTCGCAGTTAGTTTTAATATCTAATGTGCTTCTATTTATTTAAAGTTAAAGCAAATTTAGAACCAACCTGGGATTTCAAACAAAACCTAAATACCACATTCACTGGAAGCACAAAATAAATAAACAAGTGAACAACAATCAAATAAAGACACTGGGGCAGGAAAAAGATCAACAACAAGTTTTAATCACACACAAACAATAAAGCAAAACCCAACCCTCAATGAAGGCAGCAAAAACCCCACAACAAGAAACTTAGAAAGCACAATGAATGACAAATCAAACCACTCGCCTCTCTTCTGACAGAGGGAAGAAATATCCACACACTCAAAACACCCCCACACCCACCAATTTAATTTATAGACCCGAGCTCCAGCAGGGAGAAAAGGCGGCTGCCTTCAAACAAGGCAGGCTTTCTCTCGAGCAGTTGAAAAAGTTACAGACAACGTCCGTTCTCCTACGAGAATCAAAGGAAGATTCACCGCCTCACGTCATCAACGACGCGGCCCTCCCGGCGGGGATCAAACAACTCCGACATCCGCCTTTAAAAGGCCGCGAGACATGAAAGTAAACGACCATCAAACAATGTCTCTTTAAGACTCCGCCCGCTATTACTGCTATAGCGACCAACAACCAGAAATCAGATCAACAGACGAGAAAGAACTAGTTTGTCTTACCGGACTCGACGAAACCTCAGTCTTCTCACCACCTCGAACCACAGGAAGTCCGTGTCCTGACTTAACTCCTAAAAAAGCACGTAATCCAATGCCCTGCAAAACCCACGTGCAGGCACAGAATGGCGTAGGGTCCACACGATGACTGCCACATGCTCGACGACCGCGTCGACCCGTCCCCGTCGCTCTCAGACATAGGCCACATGGACAGACACATCCGCGCCTCGCTCCTTCCCACGGCGATAGCGTCGCAGCCCGTGCTGCGCAGTGCCGCTCCCGTAGAGGTAGTAGACAGCTAGCGGGTCCATCCGTCTATAAGCAGGTACATAAGCACATAGATAGCTGTTTCAATAGCCTCACTTTCAGGCTGTGAAGACCTTCCCAGCCCCCTGGGCCATCCAACGGTTCACTCCCGGAACCAACAGAGTTTAGGCCACGCGGCCGACCCAACGGACAAGAGACCTCATGGCTGTGCTCATTGCACCCCGAAGAGCTTCCCTGTCCCACGTCTGCTCGGCTCTCAGCTGGAGAAAGGAATGAGCGCGAACCCACGCTAAACTAGTGGCGCGAATTGTGGCGTGACGCCATCACGCAAAGCCCTCTGGGTAATTCACGCTTCCCCTCGTGTCATCACCCAATCACATTGCTCTCTTTCAAACGAAGGCAAGAGCCCACCCCCTCTTTCTCCGAGACCCATCCCCTCAAAGGTCCCCGGCAACCAACACTAAATTTAGCATTCAACCCACCTACGTCAAATACTTGTCGCAATCATGCGACAAGGACCCCCAACTCAAGTAGAGACTCCGTCTCCACATTTCACAGCTCTACAGTCTCCCCAGCGACGCAGGCCCGACTGAGGTAGTCGACTCCCACATTTCGGCTGCCGGGTATCACCCGAACAGTTAAACTGTAGGCTTGCAACAGAAGACTCCATCTCATGAGTCAACCGTTGGCCACCCTTGCCGTCTGCAGATAGTGCAGCGGCTGGTGGTCTGTTTCCAACACGAACGTGCGTCCATACACGAAAGGCTGGAATTTAACGATACCACACCACGGCCAAGCATTCTCGCTCGATCGTGGAGTACCTGCTCTCCGCCCCAGATAGCTTGCGACTCGCGTAAGCCACTGGGTGGAGCACTCCATCCTTCTCCTGCAGGAGCACCACTCCTAGACCATGGTCTGATGCATCCGTCCACAGTGTAATGGGCCGAGACAGATCAGGCAACTGCAAGACTGGCCATGCCGTGAGCCACGCCTTCAGTGCCCTGAACGCTGTCTCGCACTCAGCCGTCCACTCCACGCAGTTCGGAGCGTTCTTCCGGGTGAGATCGGAAAGGGGGAGGGCGATGGCTGAGAAATTCGGAATAAACTTCCTGTAGTATCCTGCGAGACCCAAGAAGGCATGCATTTGTTTCTTGGTCTCAGGCACAGGTGCCTCCTCCACTTTCCTGATCTTATCCACCTCAGGTAGGATCTCCCCTTCCCTCACCACGTGCCCCAGGAAGTTCAACTCTTTGAACTCCATGCAGCACTTTGTGGGTCGGGCCGAGAGGTTAGCCTGCCTAATGCGCTGTAGCACAGCCTCTAAGGCCTTAAAGTTCTCTGGCCAAGTCTCCGTGGCAATAAGGATGTCGTCCATGAAGTTGTGGATGTCGCTCCTCCCCAGCGGCTCCAGCAAGGCCCGCATCATGCGAGAGAAGACCGCGACAGCGTTCTTCAACCGAATGGCATGACCTTGAACTGGAACTGACCCACCGGGGTAGTGAAAGCAGTCATGGCTCGAACATCCTCTTGGACGGGGATCTGCCAATAGTCCTTGGAAAGATCTATCTTTGCGAAGTACTTCGCCCTACCAAGCTGGGCGAACAAGTGCTCCACGTCCTGAAGCGGCTCTGCATCGAATATGGTCACGTCATTCAATGACCGGTAGTCAACACAGAACCTGAACTGCTCGTCCTTCTTCCGGACAAGAACCACCGGGCCGTTGTAAGGTGAAGCCGCCATCTCAATGACACCGAGCCGTAACATGGCCTTCATCTCCTCCTTCTTCTTTCTCTCTGTGTTAGCTTGCACACGCGTGACCACAGAGACAGACTTGGGTAACACGTTCACCAGTAGAATACGAGAATCGCCCATCCTGGCGTGATTCCCAACGATGAAGTCTGCAACAGGCGCATCCATGACAATGGCCTTGACAACGCCAGCATAGAAGGGACAGTCCACTTGGACAGCGGCTACTGGATAGCACCGCTTCAGATTGGCTTCTGCCATAGACACTTCGAGCTCTTGGCCCGTGAACTTCGATGGTGAAACAAGAGATCGCTTCACAACGCAAACCTGAGACCCTGTGTCGTGCAACCCTTGCACAGTGATACCCTCTACCACTACGAGGCAAGTGGAATCGTAGTCTATTTTACTACACAGGAAACACAAAGTCGGTACAGTGACAGGTAGTGGCGACTGAGCAAGCCCCCTAGATACTGCCCCCGCAGTCTTGCCTCTCTTGGCATACAGCAGAGGGTACTGCCGGATACGGACGGGTCGCGCTGCCTCTACCGTCATGTTGAAAGTAACAAGGTCAGTCCGAAGAGAGAGGTCGGTTAGGACCGCCTCGTACCTCTTGGCTAGTTCCAACACCTGACACCTCTGACTGTCAGTTAACATTTGGGCCAGCACGATGTCCTCGGCAGCGTCCTCGCCAACCAAGCATGGTAGGGGTAGTTTGCGGTCGGGCGAAGACATGTCCTCTGTCTCCTCGACCACAGTGACGGCAATCGCAGGGATCGAGCGGTCAGACTCCCCCACCTGACGAACTCGATATCGTTTCGTGAGTTTGGTGTGGTAGAGCCTCTCATGGCCAAACATCCTGATCCGATAATCGCACTCCCCTTTTCTCTCTAGGACCTCGAAAGGACCCTGCCAGCACAGCTGGAGTTTGTTGTGCTGCTGCAGCAGTAGCAGCAACACCTGATCACCCGGGCGGAATTGGCGGTCAACCGTCTTGCGGTCGAACACTCCAGCGTGCTTTTGTGATGCGGCGGCCAACTTCTGGCGCGCCAGCTGGCAGATCTCTTCTATCCTGTTGCGCAGGTCTACCACATACTCAGATGTGGTTCGCACCTGCTCGTCGGCCCCCTCCTCAGTCCAGAGACTGCGGAGCACTGCCATCGGACTGCGAACTGTCCTCCCATACAGCAACTCGAATGGGGAAACCCAAGGCTCTCCTGCGAGACTTCCCGATAGGCAAAGAGCAAGGCAGGAATATAACGATCCCATTGCCTGGGTTTTTCTTGTGACAACTCGCGCAGCTTAGTCTTGAGTGTGCCGTTGTACCTTTCAACAAGACCGTTCTACTGAGCGTGATAGGGAGTGGGG
The DNA here is from genome assembly GCA_034096865.1 of Theodoxus fluviatilis. Classification (NCBI taxonomy): domain Eukaryota; kingdom Metazoa; phylum Mollusca; class Gastropoda; order Cycloneritida; family Neritidae; genus Theodoxus; species Theodoxus fluviatilis. The sequence continues at coordinate 8,525 of JAWQFJ010023210.1, read as the reverse complement.
GCGAGGCCTTTGATAGCTAACAACCTCTCCACCTCCTTCATGACGTCACTCATAAACTAAGTGTCTCTATCGGTCAAAATCTCAGACGGGATGCCCATCTTCGACCACACCTGCCACATCGCCTCGGCGACCGTCACAGCATCAATGGTCTTCAAGGGGATGGCCTCGGGATAGCGGGTAGCATAGTCCACGATGACCAAGATATACTGATTCCCAGACTCAGATGCAGGGGTGATTGGCCCCACCAAGTTGACGGCTACATGCTCAAACGGCGTGTTGATGAGCGGCATTTTCCCTAGCGGTACCTTTCATGGCCTGGGGGAAACCCGCTGGCACTGGTCGCATGATAGAACAAAATGACGAGTGTCGGGGCACATCCCAGGCCAGTAGAACTGCTTCCACATGCGTTCCTGGGTCCTCTGCACCCCCATATGACCCCCCATAGGTGGCTCATGCGCCAACCTGAGGACACCCTGCCTCAGTTGGCGAGGGACGACTACTTGCGTGTACACAGCCCCCTGGCTGCGAAACTCGCGGTATAGAATTTCCTTCTTCCACAAGAACCTGACCTCACCCAACCCCTTGGTAGTCGCCACACTCCTGCGCTCGGCCGCCTCAAGGCAAGGCCTCAAGGAAGGATCCCCTACTTGCATTTCGCGTAGTTGCCCAGGAGTCACCTTCCCTAGCCCCGGCAGAGCCACATGCAACAGAGTGGGCTTCTTCTTTCTCTCTGTGTTAGCTTGCACACGCGTGACCACAGAGACAGACTTGGGTAACACGTTCACCAGTAGAATACGAGAATCGCCCATCCTGGCGTGATTCCCAACAATGAAGTCTGCAACAGGCGCGTCCATGACAAGGGCCTTGACAACGCCAGCATAGAAGGGACAGTCCACTTGGACAGCGGCTACTGGATAGCACCGCTTCAGATTGGCTTCTGCCATAGACACTTCGAGCTCTTGGCCCATGAACTTCGATGGTGAAACAAGAGATCGCTTCACAACGCAAACCTGAGACCCTGTGTCGTGCAACCCTTGCACAGTGATACCCTCTACCACTATGAGGCACCTGGAATCGTAGTCTATTTTACTACACAGGAAACACAAAATCGGTACAGTGACAGGTAGTGGCGACTGAGCAAGCCCCCTAGATATTGCCCCCGCAGTCTTGCCTCTCTTGGGACAATCCTTTGCCAAGTGCTTAGGAGACTTACAAAGAAAGCACTTCCTGACGTTCTGACCACCCGCCCCCTGCCCAGGGATGGAGCCTCCCTTCGGATTTCCCCTCTCGGAATTTCCCCCCTTCGACTTCCCCCCAGCCCCCGAGTTCCCACCCTGTGGTTTACCCTGCTGGAAAGACTTCTTGCTGCTCCCACTATGAGCCTCAAAGTAGATCTCAGCCAACTCTACTGCCTCTGCCAAAGTCTGAGGCCTCTTCTCTTTGACATAAGCAGTCATCTCCAGGGTCAGAGCCTGCAGAAATTGCTCCAACAGAAAGAGCTGCCTCAAATCCGAAATCTTGGAGAGTTCGTGCCACTTGGTCAAGTTCTCTATGATCCTAGCACCAAACTGCGTGTAGGTCTCGTTCTCCCTCCTCCTACAAGTCCTGAACCTCTGCCGGTACGTTTCTGCCATGAGCTGTGTCGCGTATAGTTAGCTAATCATAGAAAGACTCGCCCTCGAGGAACGACATAGTCGTCCAAGAGGGGAGGGACAATTAGCCTAACAGAGTTTACAACTAAATTCAACCACCACTCCTTGGGGGGGCACCACAAACAGTCAAGCAATGTTTAACAAACACGTGAAAAAGGACCACTGAATCAGGAATAAATAAAAACAAGCAAAGTTTAATCAACAATGAAATGGCAGCAAAAATCACAACAACGTCGTCAGCAGAAACAAGATGGCGGGGTACTTCCGCTGTTGGGTTGGCAAAAATAAACAACAACAGCTCACTCTAGCAAAGTGATTCCCGACACTCAATAGCCTGGAAAAAAGACACTCATTGTAACAACACCCACATTACAATGAGATACAGGAAAAACCCACTTCCCACACTTCTCCACAAAAACACCCAAAACTGGAATTTATTCACCAATCCGTTTCAGATAAAACCCTCTTCCAACCATTCTCCACAAAAACACCCAACCTGGAATTAATTCGATAATCCAATTCAAACAAAACCCTCTTCCAACCATTCTCCACAAAACACCCAAACTGGAATTAATTCGATAATCCGATTCAAACAAAACCCTCTTCCAACCATTCGTTCTGACACCTGCTACCAGAACGATAAGATTCTCACAACAGAGAAATAAGATTCCACACTTCTGTACCAAAGAAGTCACAAGCACACTCCGACCAGAAAGAAGTTGCTATATTTCACTACTAAAACATTTAACAATTCAATGTTAAATTAAACCCACAAACTTCCCCAAAAACCAGAGCATCAGGAAACATCAATCCCCACAGAAAGATTTTCCCATCCCTCTACACAAACCCGCTAGCCAAGTTACTCTCAACCAAGCCACACCAACACTTTTCCTGTCTGAATATTAATGAGCCAAAAACCCCTCGCTAGCCCAACCCCCCTTCCCCTCGCGCCGACCCACTTCCGCCCAAAGCCACGCAAGCCAGAAAACAGAGAGGTATTCAGACACGTGAGAACCCACACTTGCGCACACCTTTCTCGCACAACAATCCTGTTCAAACTCCCGTGAGCAATGAAACAGATGTCGATAATCAAAGCGGAGAAAGACAAAAAGGTTTTTGCTTACCCTTTTGAATTCCAGACTACTCGAGGTCCAGAACACGCTAATCCTTTCATAGCACAACCCGACCCGACCAAACCAAACCAACCCAACCTCACAAAAATGGCACACGACCCTCTACCCCCCTTCCCTTTCAATCCGTTGAAAGTACACTGTCCCGAGCACTGCGCTCTGACAAGTCCCAGAAGAAACAGTTCCTCGTAGAAGGTTGCAGGTAGTACAAAGAAGAAGCACGCCCCAGGCGTCTCTACGTCGTGGCAAACGGGCAGGCGACCAAAGCCTCTCTCCCGTCCTGAGGTGTCACTGACAACGAGCACCAAGCTCACCAACAGTCAGTGACACCAGAAAGTCAGTTCTGATACAGTAGGAATTCCCCCGGTCGTTCAGTACAAGTGTGAATAATTCCATCCTACGCAAGAATCAAGTCATTTCTCACAAAATTCTCGTTGCATGTCTCTACAACCATCAGCTGCGCACTTCACCGCCTCGTGCGAGTGAATGGACGCTAGCGTCCGACCATCCTCCTTTACACTGTCCCATTACGCTGACAGTTAGGCCACACCATGTGGACTTCACGCCAATACCCTGGCGTCTTCGCTAGACCCAAAAAATAGCACACAGCTAGTCATAGACGAAGTCCGTAGTTATCCACTACTGAAGCGACCACTACACAGTCCTTCTACTATTTCACTGCCCCTTGCGCTGGCAGTAAGACTACCCGTGTAGACTTGTTACGCAGATTTCTCCGCGCCCCCTCGCTAACCTATTAGCACACAGCTAGGTAAAGACGAGGTACGTAGTTCCCTGAACTACAGAAGCGACCGCTACCCAGTCCTTCTACTATTTCACTGCCCCTTGCGCTGGCAGTAAGACTACCCGTGTAGACTTGTTACGCAGATTTCTCCGCGCCCCCTCGCTAAACCTATTAGCACACAGCTAAGTAAAGACGAGGTACGTAACTCCCAGAGTTACTAGGAAAGAGTACTTGCGACTGAGTCTTCACCACCGTTGAGGATTTTGAGCACACCACGCGCTCCCGAAGTATCGCTTGTGGACCGACGCTGGGCGTGCGTCGGGTATGCGGACAGAGTCTCACTAACTCTAAACAGGAGGCAGGTAATTGCAGAACGGGTACAGTTCAGCAGAATGGTGAATGGCCTGGAAAATACAAAACCAGCGCCTAATGAGAAACCGCGCTTTCTCCCCCAAAAATTCACACAGAATTTGATTCAACAAGAAGCGATGCACTTTTGCCCAAACGCTTAGTTGAAACTTGCCCGCACCAAGTGAATAAGTTAAATTTAACCATTTCCCGCTCACGAATTGAATTACAATTTCACGACTCATGGAGGTAGACGTTCCTCCCACTCTCCCAAAGAGATTTAATTCAACCCTAAGACACAATTCACTCATTCCCAAGTCCGACATTCTTCCCACCCTTATCAAACGGTCAATTTCCCCAAAGGCAAAGAATAGTCGCGCATTTTACATACCTCAAACGCCAGGCCGTGTTTCCTCCCAAAATCAAATTTTCCTCACAGACTCAACCAAGGCTAACTTCCCACTCTCATGACTGACCAACCTCAGGCCCTCACGACGAGATTTCTCAGCGAAGTGAAATTACTTCGCCAGCCACCCATGTGGCGCCCGGTTAGCGGAGCTCTCGCCCCGCTAAACCGCACCCATCCAAACGATGGTTCCGTCTGACCTGAGACGCTCCGTCAGTCCTGACGATAACTACGTCACATGATCATCTTCCAATCACGGCCCGTTAATTTTCGCGCCCCTTGATCATCTTCCAATCACTGCCCATTAATTTTCGCGCCTCTCCGACTCGTGTTAGAGAATGTGTAAACCCTGTACACGTTTTGATGCTCCCCAACCACCCCCCAAAACAACACCCCAGGGGTTACTCCTTCCCGCCGCTCGAAACCTATTATTAGCGCTGCGGCAACCCTTGTCTCCGAGTACGTTGCGGTGTCGACGTAAATCTAACGCACGGTCATTTATCTTTCATTATCACTCATTAGTCGCATTCCGCGACAAGCTGATAGCACATCAACAAGGCGGCTTTCAAGCTCTGATAATCCTCGGCAGCCTCTTCACCAAGAGAGTTGTACACCTCGGCAGCTCTGCCCGTCAATTTAGTGGAGGCACAAGTAGCATCTCACTTGCTCAGAGTTGCGATTTGCTCAAAACGTTTCAGCCAAGTCGCTATCTCCTCTTTACTCTCATCAAAGAGAGGGATAGATACCTTGAACCCATAGTCGGCACGATCATCATCCATCCCCTCACTCACACTGCGACGCTCTCTCTCTCTCCCTGAGCTTTCCTTTCAGACTCTTGAATCATAAGTTGCTTTCAAAGTTCATGCCCCTCTTTCTCTCTCTCCAATCTCCTTTCATACTCATGCTGTTCCCTCTTCTGTCTCTCCTCAATCTATCACCGTTCTATCTCCAGCTTCTCTTCCTCCCTCTTCCGCTTCTCCTCAAGCTCCCGTTGCCTCTCAGCATGCTCCCGTTGCTTCTCCTCAAGCTCTCGTTGCATCTCAGCATGCTCCCGCTCAAGCCTCTCTTTCTCCCTCTCAGGCTTCTCTTTCTCCCTCTCAGGCTTCTCTTTCTCCCTCTCAAGCTTTCTCTTCCGTTTTTCCTCATACTCCTCTCTCTCTCTGTCAAGCTTCGCTTTCTCAAGCTTCAGTCGTGCTAACTCAACATCCTCTCTCGCTAGATGTTCAGCCACAAACTCGGGAATAGCAGAAGCTTCTACCCCCGGCTCATTAGCTAAACCCTTCCAGCGCGCAATCCTGTCCGCCCTGGACTCCACATTGGACGCCATGGTACTACCCTCCCCAGTAGCGCGCCTGGAACGAAGTTCCATAAACAGAAATCAATTCAAACGTGAAACGTAATACGATAATAGCACCCAGCTATGTCACACTCGGTGACAGGCAAGAGGAGCACAATTCAACCAAAAAGCAAGTCGAGAATGTCACATGAAATGCACCAATCTCATGCACAAATGCCCCAATGTCCAGTGTTCCAGGAATGTGGTAATCGGACAAAAATGGAAGTAATTTTCTCAAAATTACAAAAAAGCTGAGAATCCTGGAATAGGCTCGCCACTATCGAGGTTAATTTTAATATCTAATGTGCTTCTATTTATTTAAAGTTAAAGCAAATTTAGAACCATTCTGGGTTTTCAAACAAAACCTAACTACCACATTCACTGGAAACACAAAATAAATAAACAAGTGAACAACAATCAAATAAAGACACTGGGGCAGGAAAAAGATCAACAACAAGTTTTAATCACACACAAACAATAAAGCAAAACCCAACCCTCAGTGAAGACAGCAAAAACCCCACCACAAGAAAGCACAATGAATGACAAATCAAACCACTCGCCACTCTTCTGAAAGCGTGAAGAAAAATCCACACACACTCAAAACACCCCCACACCCACCAATTTAATTAATAGACCCGAGCTCCAGCAGAGAGAAAAGGCGGCTGCAGTTGAAACAGTTCCCGATAACGTCCGTTCTCCTACGAGAATTAAAAGAAGACTCACCGCCTCACGTCACCAACGACACCGCCCTCCCAGCGGGGATCAACCAACTATGACATCCACCTCTAAAAGGCCCCGAGACATGAAAGTAAACAACCATCAAACAATGTCTCTTTAAATGTGCCCTCTGTGTGGCTCTATATGTGCCTCTGTGTGGCTCTAGATGTGCCCTCTGTGTGGCTCTAGATGTGCCCTCTGTGTGGCTCTAGATGTGCCCTCTGTGTGGCTCTAGATGTGCCCTCTGTGTGGCTCTAGATGTGCCCTCTGTGTGGCTCTAGATGTGCCCTCTGTGTGGCTCTAGATGTGCCCTGTGTGTGGCTCTAGATGTGCCCTCTGTGTGGCTCTAGATGTGCCCTCTGTGTGGCTCTAGATGTGCCCTCTGTGTGGCTCTAAATGTGCCCACATGTGTGGCTCTAGAAGTGACCTCTGTGTGGCTCTAGATGTGCCCTCTGTGTGGCTCTAGATGTGCCCTCTGTGTGGCTCTAGATGTGCCCTCTGTGTGGCTCTAGATGTGCCCTCTGTGTGGCTGTAGATGTGCCCTCTGTGTGGCTCTAGATGTGCCCTCTGTGTGGCTCTAGATGTGCCCTCTGTGTGGCTCTAGATGTGCCCTCTGTGTGGCTCTAGATGTGCCCTTTGTGCGGCTCTAGATGTGCCCACATGTGTGGCTCTAGATGTGCCCTTTTTGAGGCTCTAGAAGTGACCTCTGTGTGGCTCTAGAAGTGACCTCTGTGTGGCTCTAGATGTGCCCTCTGTGTGGCTCTAGATGTGCCCTCTGTGTGGCTCTAGATGTGCCCTCTGAGTGGCTCTAGATGTGCCCTCTGTGTGGCTCTAGATGTGCCCTCATGTGTGGCTCTAGATGTGCCCTTTGTGAGGCTCTAGAAGTGACCTCTGTATGGCTCTAGATGTGCCCTCTTTGGGGCTCTAGATGTGTTCTCTGTGTGGCTCTAGATGTGCCCACATGTGTGGCTGTAGATGTGCCCTCTGTGTGGTTGTAGATGTGCCCTCTGTGTGGCTCTAAATGTGCCCTCTGTGTGGCTCTAGATGTGCCCTCTGTGTGGCTCTAGATGTGCCCTCTGTGTGGCTCTAGATGTGCCCACATGTGTGGCTCTAGATGTGCCCTCTGTGTGGCTCTAGATGTGCCCTCTGTGTGGCTCTAGATGTGCCCTCTGTGTGGCTCTAGATGTGCCCTCTGTGTGGCTCTAGATGTGCCCTCATGTGTGGCTCTAGATGTGCCCTCTGTGTGGCGGTAGATGCGCCCTCTGTGTGGATCTAGATGTGCCCTCTGTGTGGCTCTAGTTGTGCCCTTTTTGAGGCTCTAGAAGTGCCCTCTGTGTGGCTCTAGATGTGTCCTGTGTGTGGCTCTAGATGTGCCCTCTGTGTGGCTCTAGAAGTGCCCTCTGTGTGGCTCTAGATGTGCCCTCTGTGTGGCTCTAGATGTGCCCTCATGTGTGGCTCTAGATGTGCCCTCTGTGTGGCTCTAGATGTGCCCTCTGTGTGGCTCTAGAAGTGCCCTCTGTGTGGCTCTAGATGTGCCCTCTGTGTGGCTCTAGATGTGCCCTCATGTGTGGCTCTAGATGTGCCCTCTGTGTGGCGGTAGATGCGCCCTCTGTGTGGATCTAGATGTGTCCTCTGTGTGGCTGTAGAAGTGCCCTCTGTGTGGCTCTAGATGTGCCCTCTGTGTGGCTCTAGATGTGCCCTCTGTGTGGCTCTAGATGTGCCCTCTGTGTGGCTCTAGAAGTGCCCTCTGTGTGGCTCTAGATGTGCCCTCTGTGTGGCTCTAGATGTGCCTTCATGTGTGGCTCTAGATGTGCCCTCTGTGTGGCTCTAGATGTGCCATCTGTGTGGCGGTAGATGCGCCCTCTGTGTGGATCTAGATGTGCCCTCTGTGTGGCTCTAGTTGTGCCCTTTTTGAGGCTCTAGAAGTGCCCTCTGTGTGGCTCTAGATGTGCCCTCTGTGTGGCGCTAGAAGTGCCCTCTGTGTGGCTGTAGATGTACCCTCTGTGTGGCTCTAGATGTGCCCTCTGTGTGGCTCTAGATGTGCCCTATGTGTGGCTGTAGATGTGTCCTCTGTGTGGCTATAGATGTGCCCTCTGTGTGGCTCTAGATGTGCCCTCTGTGTGGCTCTAGATGTGCCCTCTGTGTGTGGCTCTAGATGTGTCCTCTGTGTGTGGCTGTAGATGTGCCCTCTGTG
>JAWQFJ010023209.1:0-17112 GCA_034096865.1 Theodoxus fluviatilis | reverse complement strand
GCAGTGAGCTGTTGCCTCAGAGAGGAGATAGGTCGCATTGATGCTAACCTCCAACAGGAAACAGCTCGTCTTGACTCCCTTGAAGGGGAAGTAACCCGGCTTGACACCGTCATCTGCAGACTGGAGAAAAAGCTGGAAGAAAAGATCAGAAATCTTTCCTTTCATCGAGAGGGACAGCGTGGATATATCAAGTGTTATGATTGCAATAAGATAGACCACATCGCTCGCCGCTGTCCACAGAGGAAGGAGAAAGCCACCACCTGCCAGGAAAACTCCACCCTGTACCAGCTCAAGAGCGTGCACGTAGACCGAAGGAGGACCAGCGATTGAGGTTCACATCGACGGCAACCGTTGTCAGGCACTGATTGACTCAGGAGCGACCATTTCTGTTATAAAGACTGATCTGTGCCCCTTCCAGAGAAGAGAGGAATCAGCGATGGTGCTCACTGACGTCATGAACATACCGATCCCTGTGCACGGCGTCATGACAGTAAAGGTGAAGGCCGGTGAGCTTGTTGTTTCCCACCCCTTCGTGATCGCCGATGTAGAAGATGACGTCATCCTGGGGATAGACTTTTTGCAGAAGCATTGCTGTGTTATAGACTGGGGACGGTCCCCCCTGCTGATTGATGGGCACCACGTGCAGTTGAAGGGTCTTGGGGGTGAAGGGAATGCTTCACTGCGGCCCTCGGGTGCGTTGAGGCGGATCGCCGCTCAAGAGACGCCTCTGGCAGTCGCACAGAAACAGGACCCGGACCTGCAGCCCATCATCCGCTGGATGGAGGACAGGCCTGTCCGCCTGCCCTGGAGGAAGGTCGCCATTACCAGCCCTGTCACCAAGGCTTACTGGACCCAGTGGGATGCCTTGCAACTAACGGATGGAGCGCTGTACAGAAAATGGATGGACGAGAAGGGAGAAACCTGCCGCCTTCTCCCTGTTCTGCCGAGAGCCATGCAGGAGGAAGCACTGAGACATGTACACGATGACCCAGCAGCTGGCCACCTTGGAAGGCAGAAGACGTACCGACGCGTCTGTGAGCGGTACTTTTGGAGTGGTCGACACAAGTTCGCTCGCAACTTGTGTCGGCGCTTTGCCATCTGTGCCACACGGACAAGACCCCACAGTTGCTGTAGTGGCTCTAGCAAGACTGACAGTTCTGCAGTGGTCGCCAGGCCATCGGTGGATACCCCCTGCAAAGTGCCCCAGGGTGTGGAGCCACTCCAGGGTATGCTGCAGACAGTAGGAAAGTCCTCAAGGACACACCTGCAGCGGGGCGTGGACGGAATGAAGACTAGTTATGACCGCAAGGCCTATCACCAGACCCCTCCTGATGGCACTGCACCATGGTACTCCAACCCACGGGCTGAGAAGAAAAGCACCACCAAGCTGGTCCGGTTACCGGCAGGACGTTACGTGAACCATGCTTGAATCTGGCAGTACCAGGGAGAACTACCGCCAGACTGGTGGCAGTCGCCACGACATCACCCTGACCCGACCGACAATGAGCCCACAGAGAGAGACACTGTACCAGGGCCTTCCTCGAAAGACGAGAGCATGGATGGAGCAACCCCTGATTATGTACAGACATACACGCGGCGAGGGCGATGTGTGATGTGCCCCTCTCGCTTACTGTGAGGATTTCTTTATTTCCAGTGACAGTATGGACAGTGGTCATGCAGACATTGACCCCATGGACTGGGCAGATGCTACCGCAAGGAAGCTTTCGCCCATGTGTCAGGTTTCTGCATCTATGCCACTCATTTTGTAATTCTTGAACTACCTGGACTTCGGACTGACTTTTTGCCGGTATTTTGTTGCTGATGTTGATAACATTGTTGTTGCTAGTTGTGTATTTTTGAAGTGCTAGTTTATGGTGTTTTGTAAATTTAATGGTGGAGTTGTATATGTAGTGAGACCGACGAGATCGTTTCGGTCTTTAGGGGAGGAGCTCTGTTGTGAAGTTTTCTTGAACCTACTGGCAGCGCCGCAGGCGTGTTTATCAGTCAGACCACGGCCTTGACCCGCAATCAACCGAGTTAGGCTAATATTAGCTTGTTGTGACACAGAACGGCAATTGCGCCGTGTATGGGAGTGTTATAGTAGATTCAATCTTGTGCTGGTAGTTTCTAGAAATTGTGTAAAGGTATATAAGGAGCGAAAGCGAGTGAGAGAGGGGGGGCAGCAGAAACGACATAGTTAAAGGTGAGAGCTTTGACTCCCGAGGTAGCGAGTTTTCTGCTGTGTGCTAGCGAACCTCTGCGGTACTGTGTGCAGAGTGAAGCTGCGACGTAGTGCGATGATTATTGCTGTTGGCTGATTTTCACCACTGTAGTAGATCAGTGTGTGAATAAAGTTCATTGGAAACGACCACCAGCGTATGTCACTTCGACTTCCTAGCACAAGCCAGGAGAACCCCCGAACATCGGGATATTGCAAGAGAAGAGTGCAACACAAGTATCTTTAACAGAATTAAAAACTCATCAGCCAAAAATGACAATCCTGAAGTAAGTGATTCAGTTAATGGGAGTAAAATGGAAGTTCCAAGCGAGTATTCTAATGCAGGAGCAATCATTAGTCAATTAATTACAGGAGATGGTTTCAAAACATTATTAATTCACAAATACCATAAACAGCAAAAACCTGCACGTATTAGTCTGTTTACAACTTCCTCCCCCTCTCAGGGCTATGTGCATCTCACCCCTTGACGAGGAGGTCATGGCAGGCTTCTCTTACCCCTTGTGGTCGTTACACCCTATGTTGGAAAACCTCACCAGCAAAAATCAATGTGAGGAACCCCTGAGGTGCTTCGAGCACACTGGTGATCATATTCTCAGCTAATGGGGTATGGCCACTCCCCCATGCTTTGAACGTTTATCACCAGTGGGGTGAGAAGCCTTAGAGACTAATCATCCAAGTCAACATACAATAATAAAAAATCAGTATTTATAGGGTGTGGTTTCCTAGGACAAACATTTTTTGGTGTACCAATTATGCATATTACATATGTTTTAAATAATGAAAATATAAGAAGTTCAGTAAATACATATTTTATGATTATCTGTTCTTTTAAAATAATATTGTGGTTTAAATATTAAACTTGTTCTTTTTAATACAGTGTTTATGCTGAGAGGCTGATTCATGCAATTGACCCTGCACAGCTGGCCCATGTGCGTAGCGTGTCACCCTTTGGGACCAGGGCGGCCTTGCAGAGTTACTTCCCTTTGATTGCTAATTTGCTGTGTTTGTAGACCTTCTATTTTCATCGCGTTTTCTACATGTGGGATACTCTGTAAATGGATTAAGTACTTTCCCAATGAAGTCACCATGCTTTGGCAAGACTCAACAATTGTGATTTCCTTCATTTTTGCGAAAATCTGGTGTCTTTCTCGAATGCGTTGTGTTTACGTAGGTATGTCAGTGAGGCCATTTTGCGTCTGCGCAGAAGCGGGAAAAGTATTTCCTGTTTTGCGCGGGCTTGCCAAACCGTGTCAACTATTAAGGCTTCTAGTGAGTTATCTATAGCTTGATAGTCAAACAAATTTGGTGACAACAAAGTATACGATATGATGAAGCGACGTGTTGTATTCGTAGCACTCTCTTCCAGAAGTAAAAGAAAAACACTAGCGGCAAAATCAGCTCTTCGGAAGGTATGATAACATTTCTTACAACAGTTACAAAGGACGTCCAAAGACTAAACGCCAATAGATTACCATTTCAAGAAATTTTTGCCAACTTTCATCTGTCTGAGAATGTTTAGATCAGTAGAAATTTACTTTATGCGGATGATCGTGTGATGGCCATTTCTCATTTTGACCGGTTTTTGGGTGATGACAAGACTAAATTCATGAGCATTTTGACTGTTGTTTTCAAAAAATAAACATGTGATGTGGTTAAATGGACATCTTTGTGATTGTTTCTGGGCATTTACAGTGCCTCTAATCCCTTTTTTAAAGCAAGAAAACTGTTTTGGTGATCAACAGGTACACAGAGGTTCTTGTCATGTGACCAAATCGCAGTATTTTGATTGGCGGATTAGGTCTTTGCTGTCTGCTACATTGTGTGTGTTGTGGTTTGTTTTGTTGTTTGTTTCAAGGCCCAGTATTTTTCCGTCTGTCAACACTTGGTTTGATCATCTTCATGATATAAGAAGCCCACCGGCCGAGTTGTGAGATAATTGAGCAAAAAACAACGGAGTTCTGGCCATTTGTAATAAAAAACATGCAGGTACACAGAGGTTCTTGTCACATGACCATATCGCAGTATTTTGATTGGCGGATTAGGTCTTTGCTGTCTGCTACATCGTGTATGTTGTGGTTTGTTTTGTTGTTTGTTTCCAGGTCCAGTATTTTTCCGTCTACAAACACTTGGTTAGATCGTCTGCATGATATATGAAGCCCACCTGCCAAGTTGTGAGATAATTGAGCAAAAAACAACGGAGTTCTGGCCATTTGTAATACAAAACAGAGAAATTTGGGAACTTTTCTTCACAAATATTTAATCATTCAAATAAACGTCATAAAACAAAATATTAACCGATTTTAAAATGTTTTTTTATCTACAATGTTTCTACTTTGCTTTTTAATGCTTTTTAATGGTGTATTTGAATCCTCTCCCCCCCCCCAAAAAAAAAAAAAAAAAATAATAATAATAATAAAAAAATAAAAAATAAATTAAAAAAATCATTTTGACATACATAGTTTACGAACAATTGCCGCGCTTAGACCGTTTCTATTCACCGGGTTTTCTACATGCTATCTGGCTGAAAATGAATTCCGTAGATTCCCAATGAAGTAACCGTGCTTTGGGAAGACTCAACAAATGTGATTTCATCTGTTTTAAGCTAAATTTCTGGCGTTGATGTGACGCGGGGAGGAAATCGGCCGTTTGTAGGCCAACAAGATTGCCTTGGCTCAATCCAAGTGCACACAAGAGAGAGAGAGAGTGTGTTTTTGTGTCTGTGCGTGCATGTTTGTGTGAGTGTGAGTGTGTGTGTGAGTGTGTCTGTGTGTGTATGTGTGAGTGTGCGAGTGTCTGTGTGTGTTTGTAAGAGAGAAACACAACACAACTCGATCATCACACAACCTGATTCATTCATGGTGGCCTGCCTACACAAGCTGATTCATTCATGGTGAACACTTGCATGATCTCAATCATAAAGTTAACAGTGTCTTAATTAGGAGTGTTAATTAATGAGGTCGTACCGCCAACTCTATAACTACTCGTGTGCATGCATGTGTGTGAGTGTGTGCATGTGTGTTTGTGCGTGCATGTGTATGTGTGTGTGCATGCATGTGTGTGTGCATGCATATGCGTGTGTGTGTGTGCATGCATATGTGTGTGTGTGCATGTGTGTGTGTGCATGTGTGTGTGTTCATGCATATGTGTGTGTGCATGTGTATGTGTGTGTGTGTGCATGCATATGTGTGTGTGCATGCATATGTGTGTGTGTGCATGCATGTGTGTGTGCATGCATATGCGTGTGTGTGTGCATGCATATGTGTGTGTGCGTGTGTATGTGTGTGTGCATGCATATGTGTATGTGTGCATGCATGTGTGTGTGTGCATGCATGTGTGTGTGCGTGTCTGCATGAATGTGTATGTGTTTTGTGCGCATGTGTGCATGCATATGTGTGTGTGTTTATTTTTTAAGCATATGTGTGGGTGCATGCATATGTGTGCATGTGTGTGTGTGTGTGCGTGTGTGTGTGTGTGTGTGTGTGTGTGTGCATGCATATGTGTGTGTGTGTGTGCATGAGAGAGAGAGAGACAGAGAGAAAGAGACAGAGAGAGACAGATAGAGGGAGAGAGAGAGAGAGAGAGAGAGAGAGAGAGAGAGAGAGAGAGAGAGAGAGAGAGAGAAAATTTCTGCCATGAGAATTCGAAATGTCATAAAAACCAGATATATATGAAAAACTGCCACGACCACTCATGATAGAACACTTTACTCCGCATGTACAGACGCGTGAGTCAAAGGGCACAACGTTTGGCAGAGCCTTGGCTTTAGCTCTTGTCTCATCATCACTTTTAGCTGGGCACCACTGCTCACAGTCTTCATGGTTTTGCCTCCTGTGCTTCCATGTCGCCGTCACACCCTTCCTTGATAATTCCATTACAACGATTCCCATGGAATCGCCTCTTGCGTGGCTTGGCTGGCTGGCTGTCTTGGCTTTGGAGCGGGAGGTCTTGGATTTTCTACATCTGCACATATAAATACATACAGAAGGCATTAGATGTTCTTTCATCTTTTCTTTTTTGTTCGTGTGAGTCTCTCATAACGAATTCAGTTCATTCAAATCTGTACTGATGCATCATGTCAATACTCATTCGATTCTGAGAAAGTAACTTATCAGTTTTATTCAACATCATCACGATTCCTCTGTTTCCAGCAGACATTGAACGAATATCTTCCACACTTGATAAACGATATTCTTCAGAAAATGGACAAGATATAATATAAACATATGCACAAATGAACAAAGGATGTAATCGCAGTACTTTGTTTACTTTCATGATTCAATTAGATGCTTGCAAATATCTGTGAAAAGCAACATATTTAGAAGAGAATCATACATACACCAGCTTAAGGGTTTTTCAAATTTGTTCATACAATGGGACGATCAAACAACTGATACAGAAGTCTGCCGAGTTAAAACCTCTTTCAGAGTGCACGCATCATTGGGAAGTCAACGAACTGACGCGCTATTGTAATCTGTGCTTCGATTGGTCCATTTGCTCAGGCTCCCGGATAGTCACAATTAAGAGAACCAATCAAAGTGAAGCTCTTGGACAATATGAGTTTTTGACTTTGCAATAACACACCACTTCATTTAAATTATTTAAAATAAACATATGAGGCAACAGGGAGTCAAGACAGTTGTAGAAATGGTAGATGAGAGGCTGAGGATTATGTGTGTGCAAAATCTTGTTTTTGATGAATTTTTTTAAAAATCATGATTCTGAGGGTAAAACCTGTCCTTAAACAAAAGCTTGAGTAGAAAAAAGAATTGTGTTAGATTTGGCATCCGGATGGGCTTGTTAGCAAATTTTCGTGTGTGTGTGTGTGTGTGTGTGTGTGTGTGTGTGTGTGTGTGTGTGCGTGCGTGCGTGCGTGCGTGCGAGCGTGCGTGCGTGTGTGTGTGTTTTTGTGTGTGTATATGTGTGTGTGTGTGTGTGTTTCCTTTTACTTTTTCATGCAAAGCTACAGGGAAAAAAGCTTTATAGTAAACACATACTATTATTGTGCTAACATTGTTGAAACATTACAGTGCTCATCGAACTGCTTCCTTCGTTTTGTATCTCACCTCAATTTCTGGTTTGCTTTCTACAACAGAAAATCAATTATTGTTATGAGGGAAGATGATCAAATATCACATTTACTTTTCAAAATGAGAATACACATTCTTACCTATCTCCAGTAGCAGCGGCCCCTGCAACAATCCATTTCAGGACAACAATCAAAGTAATCCTTGCATCGTTTCCTAAGTTTGCAGCGCTGAAATGAACAAGAAAACGCATTGGTCCTGAATAAATCTAACATGAATACGAATCAAAAGCCACATCGATTGTAGTAAATTAGCAACTCCTACTCCTCACCCTTTACTTTTTTTCCTCGTCGTCCTCTCATTCTTCATTTTCTCCTCCTTGTCCTCTACTACTTCAACATCGCTCTCTACTGCTTCCTCCTCGTCCTCGACTTCTTCCTCCTTGTCCTCAACTTCTTCCTCCTCGTCCTCTACTTCTTCCTCCTTGTCCTCTACTTCTTCCTCCTTGTCCTCTACTTCTTCCTCCTTGTCCTTCCTCCTTGTCCTCGACTTCTTCCTCCTTGTCCTCTACTTCTTCCTCCTTGTCCTCGACTTCTTCCTCCTTGTCCTCTACTTCTTCCTCCTTGTCCTCGACTTCTTCCTCCTTGTCCTCTACTTCTTCCTCCTTGTCCTCTACTTCTTCCTCCTTGTCCTCTACTTCTTCCTCCTCGTCCTCTACTTCTTCATCGTGGTTCTTTACGTCTTCCTCTTCGTCCTAAACTTATAATTTTTCTTTCTCCTCTTTCTCTTATTCCTTCTCCTCCTGCTCGTCCTCCTCCTGCTGCTCGTCCTCCTCCTGCTGCTCGTCCACATCCTTCTGCTCGTCCTCCTCCTGCTGCTTGTCCTCCTACTCCTTCTGCTCCCGTCCCTGTCCACCTCCCCCCTACCCCTCACCCTCATCCCCCTTCTCATCTTCCCCCTCCAAACAGAGAGAGAGAGAGTGTGAGAGAGAGACAGACAGACAAACATACAGACAAACAGAGAGGGGGAGAGAGAGAGAGACAGACATACCGACAGAGAGGGAGAGAGAGAGAAAGAGAGAGAGACAGAGAGGGAGAGGGAGAGAGAGAGAGATGAGAGAGAGAGAGAGAGAGAGAGAGAGACAAAGAGAGAGAGAGAAAGAGAGAGAGATAGCGAGAGAGAGAGAGAAGAGGGAAATGACAGAGAAGAGAGAGAGAGTAAGAGAGAGAGAAGAGAGAGAAGACAAAGAGAAGAGAGAGAGAGTGAGAGAGAGAAAGAGAGAGAACAGAGAGAACATAGAGACAACAGAATGAGAGAGGGCGTAAGAGAGAGAGAAGGAGAAAAAGAGAAGAAAAAGAAGAGAGAGAGAGACGAAAGAGTAGAGAGAGATGACAGACAGAAAGAGAGACAGAGAGAGAAGAGACAGAGAAAAAAGAGAGATGACAGAGAGACAAAAGAGATAGATGTCAGAGTAAGAGACAGACAGAGAGGGAGAAAGAGAGAGAGAGAGACAGAGAGAGCGAGAGAGAGAGAGAGAAACAGAGAGAGTGAGAGAGAGACACAGAGAGAGGGAGAGAGATAGAGAGAGGGAAAGATAGCCAAAGAGGAGAGAGAGATAAAGGGGGGATTGAGATAGAGAAGAGAGAGAGAAGCGAAGAGAGATAGATGACATAGAGAGAAGAGATAAAAACAGAGTGAGAGAGAGAGGGAGAGATATATATATAGAGAGAGATACAGAGACAGAGACAGAGAAAAAATGAGACAGTGAGAGAGAGAGAGATAAATAGAGAGAGAGCGAGAGAGAGAGGAAGAGAGGGAGAGAGAGAGAGAGAGAGAGAGAGAGGGAGGGAGGGAGAAAAGGAAAGAAAAAGAAGTGAGAGAGAGAAGAGGGAGATGGCAGAGAGTGAGAGAGAGAAGAGGGAGAGAAAGAGAATGAGAGAGATATAGAGAGAGAGAAGATATAGAAAAGAGAAGAGGGAGAAGAGAAAGATAACAGAGAGTGAGAGAGAGAAGAGGGAGACGAGAAATATGACTCAGAGAGAGAGAGAAGAGAGAGAGAGAGTGAGAGAGAGAATAGAGAAACAGAGAGAAGAGAAAGATGACAGAGTGAGAGGGGGAGTAAGAGAGAGAGAGGGAGAGAAAGAAAAGAGAAAGAAGAGAGAGAGTGAGAGAGAGAGAGAATAGAGAAACAGAGAGAAGAGAAAGATGACAGAGTGAGAGGGGGAGTAAGAGAGAGAGGGGGAGAGAAAGAAAAGAGAAAGAAGAGAGAGAGAAGAAAGACAAGAGAGCGAGATGACCCAGAGAGAGAGGGAGAGAAAGAGTGAGAGAGCGAGAGAGAAACAAAGAGAGAGCGAGAGAGACAGAAGAGGGAGATGTCAGAGAGTGAGAGAGAGAAGAGAGACAAGAGGAAGAGAGAGAGAGAGAGAGAGAGAGAAGAAGGAGAAGAGAAAGATAACAGAGAGAGAAGAGAGAGAAGAGAGAGAGAGAAGGGAGAGAAGAGAAAGATGACAAATTGAGAGAGGGAGTAAGAGAGAGAGAGGAAGAGAGAGAGAAGAGAAAGAAGAGAGAGAGAAGAAAGAGAAGAGAGAGATGACAGAGAGAGAGAGGAACAAAGAGAGAGATGACAGAGAGAGAGAGGAAAAAAGAGAGAGAAAAGAGATAGATGACAGTGAGAGAGCGAGAGAGAAATAGAGAGAGAAAGATAGAGAGAGAAGAGAGAGAGTGAGAGAGAAGAGAAAGATGACAGAGAGAGAGAATGAGAAAAGAAAGAGAGAAGAGAGAGAAGAAAGATATAACAGAGAGATAAAGAGAGAGAGAAGAGAGAGATGACAGAGAGATAAAGAGAGAAAGAAGAGAGAGGAGAGAAAGAAAGAGAAGACAGAGTGAGAGAGGGAGAGAAAGATAAGAGAGAGTAGAGGGAGAGAGAAAGAGAGAAGAGAGAGAAGAGAAAGAGAGAGAAGAGAGAAAAGAGGGAGAGAGAGAGAAGACAGAGAGAGAGGAGAGAGAGAAGAGAGAGATGACAGAGAGAAGAGAGAGATGACAGAGAGCGAGAGAAGAGAGAGAAGAGAGATATGACAGAGAGAGAAAAAAAGAGAATGAAAGAGAGCGGAGAGAAATGACAGAGTGAGAGATTGAGAGGGAGAGAGAGAGAGAGAGAGAGAGAAGAGACAAATAACAGAGAGAAGAGAGAGAGAGAGAGAGAAGAAAGAGAGAGAGAGAAGAGTGAGAGAGAGATGACAGAGAGAGAGAAGAAGGAGAGAGAGAGAGAGAGAGAGAGAGAGAGAGAGAGAGAGAGAGAGAGAGAGAGAGAGAGAGAGAGAGAAGAGAGAGAAAAAGAGAGGGAGAGATGAGAAAGAAGAGAGAAATGACAGATAGAGAGAGAGAGAGAATGAGAGAATGTGCGTGTGTGAGGGTTATATGTGTGTTTGTGTGTGTGTGTGTGTGTGTGTGTGTGTGTGTGTGTGTGTGTGTGTGTGTGTGTGTGTTTGAGTGAGTGAATGAGTTAGTGTTTCCACGTGTTTGCGTATGTGGCTACGTTTGTGGATGGATGTATATATGTGAGTAGGAAAAGGACACTGATAGAAGAAGATCCACGGAAAGAGGTTTACAAGGGGATCATTTTTTCTTTGGGGTCTGGGTGCGTTAGCGGGAGAAGCCTCCACTTCCTGCAGGATCCATCCTGGACTCAGCAACAGCAGCAACGTCATCACCACAGCGATTTTCATCCTGGACATCAAACACCCACATCAAGGAATGTTAGCTGTAACTTATGCAACCACTCACTCCACCTGCAGATTGTATTATAAACGTTGCTGTAGTTGTCATCAGCCATTGAAGTGTTTTGTGTTTTCATGCTGTTTTTTATGTTTCTTATTAATGTCATCAGAATATTCCATTTGCATGACTTCTCTATATATTTTCTTCAGAGTCCAAAATGTGTTAGGTTTAGTCACTTACAGATGAATCTCCGAATTTGACGCTGTGTTGTGAAGCTGTAATATACTAGAATAATTCTATAGAATACTAGAATACTATACTAGAATAATAACTAATATACTATACTCGTCCCTCCACGCCACCAGCTCTCTCGTTGACTCCATCCTCTCCAGAACCGTTGGACTGGAGGAGACGGGTGAGCTGGAAGAAGCCATCAACACCTGAAGGTGGAAAAGCCAAACAGAGGAAGAACCAAATGAAGAAGACAGATGGAAGCAGAAAGCTTGGGATACCATCTCTTCCAAGCGAACCCTGGAGGACCTCCTTGCTTGGTCGAACCAGGTCTCAGCCGTGCGCATCCGAGCGCTAGCCCGAGCGGAAAGTGGTAGCTGGATCCACGCCATCCCAATCCCGTCCCTGGGGCTCCATCTGGACTGTGAGACCATAAGAATAGCCGTCGCTCAGAGGGCAGGGGTACCAGTCTGCGAACCCCACCAATGCAGATGCGGAAAATCTATGGACGCCCTTGGAAATGACGCCCTCTCCTGTCGGCTAAGTGCCACCCGTTTCCCACGCCACTCTGCTTTGAACGACGTGGTGAGACGTGCCCTCCAGAGCGCTGGAATACCATCTGTTCTGGAACCAACCGGGCTCGACAGAGGCGACGGCAAGCGTCCTGATGGGATGACCATCTTCCCCTTCTCAAACGGCCGAAGCTTGGTCTGGGATGTGACGTGCGTGGATTCATTCGCCCCCAGTAACATCATTTCCAGCGCCCTGCAACCGTCATCTGCAGCAGAGGCAGCGGAAGGGGCGAAGAGGACAAAATACCACATCCTGACCGAACGACACCGCTTTGAGCCCCTCGCCTTCGAGACCACAGGAGTCTTCGGACCTTCAACACTCAAGACCATCGAGGAAATTGGACGAAGACTGAAGGGGGAGACGGGCGAGCCACGGGAGACCATGTGGCTCAAACAACGAATCGGGATGGCTATCCTCCGAGGCAATGCCTTCTGTGTCCTTGCATCATTCAGATCACGAGATGACTGCGGAGAGAGACTGCGGGTTCCACAGGCCTAGGGCCAGTGACCACCGCACTTTTCACAGTGTAACTGCTCCACACTGTTCGTGTTTATTTATTCGGTCATCTGCAACACGACGGCTGCCCTGTGATCCCAGAACTCTTTGACAGAACCCTTTCTAGCGTTCCTTTCGCCATTCGACTGCTGCTCAAATTTTCGATTGTACGCGTTTCGATTGCGGCTCAAACTTTGATTGTACGCGTTTCGGTGTTAGAACTCTTTCTATCGTCCCTTTCGCCTTTTGACTGCTGCTCAAACCTTTTATTGTACGCGTTTCGGTGCTATTTTGAATAAAATTAATATTCACAGAAAAAATATGTATATATACTAGAACGCCGTGGTCCTTTCTACAAGTCTGAAGCTTCTTATATGATGTAGTCAGGATGGACCTCGTTTAATGTGTTGCATGATGTCACTTTGAGCAGCTTCAAAACGGTCAGTTCGTTTCTGGATGCTTTTAGAATGCCTCCAAAACGTATATAGGGCGCGAGTGCGGGCGTGTGAAGGAAAACGCACGTCAGAAAGATGTAAGAGTGTAAGGTGGTACGTGATTGTGAAAAGTCCTTTACGTGATTGTGCCCTAGAATGAAGTGCGTTCCTGAGAGTGTACATATGAGATACTAAGTTCCAGTAAGAACGCGACGAGAGACAAGTAAAATCGCAACAGACGACACATGTAAGAAGCAGATAATAGCGATTGTGTCCTCACGGGAGCGAGTCCAAAAGTGAAGTGCATTTATGATAATGTTGATTATTGATTTCCTCGCTGTAAATTGACCAGTGCGTGAAAAAAGTTTGTCTAAAAAGACCACGGGACTTTTTAGACTTCGACATCCCGGCGCAAGCTGGGAGAACTCCGTATCGACATTACTTTGCAAAGGAGACAAGTCACAACACTTGCATCTCACACTGCCAAATAATGACGAAAAACTTTACTTTCTCTGGAAAACGTTCTCCTCTTCGATCCCAACCTGATTTTTACTCCTAAACACCTCTCCACATAACATTAGTCAAGCCGCCTTCAGGCCACTACAGGACACAGCACCAGAAGCTGACATTGGTCTCCCTTTAATACAGAATGGAACTCAATGTTTCACAGTTGGAACCTAACAGTCAGGATAGTAGTATTGTCAGGCTTTCTAGTCGCCAAATATGATCCTGTATAGGGAAAAGCTCAGAGTTGGACTCAGCAGTCAACACGAACCTTATATGTATGCTACAGTTGTCTAGTATTTTTCATCACAGGATTAAAGTATGATCTTTTTCCTCTGGTCTTCATTTATTAAAGCTTCATCCTAGCTTTACTGGCATGAAGATACTTCTCCTGCAACCTGTTCCTCACCTCAGTGGAAGATTGAACGTCAGTCCGCATTGTATGTGGGCCTTTCAGATGAAGAGAAGTTTCTCTCTTTTTTTGCATCTTAAGAGAACACTTTCATCTTAGCTAGTGTTTAATCTTATCGTACCTCTCCTGAAGTGATTAGCAGTAGTTATATGGACTCTGTACTTTCTTTTACTAAAAGTAGTACAATTGATTAGGATGCACCAGTCCCCTCAGCAAACTGTCAATGCCTGTATCCTCCATGCAAAACTAGAGCCCTGGACAACCCCATGATTTTGTTTGGCAGGGCAGGTAAAGCCTCATGGACAATATACACCTCTTGTGTTCATCCCTTCGTGTTGTACACATACTTTCTCCCACAACGAGAAGGTTGTGGACCAGTAGGCATATTAACAGTAACGTGGGTTTACAATTACACACATAAACTATTTGCGCGCGTGTGTGTATGCGTATGTGTGTGTGTGTGTGTGTGTGTGTGTGTGTGTGTGTGTGTGTGTGTGTGTATGAGTGTGTGTGTGTGTGTGTGTGTGTGTGTGTGTGTGTGTGTATGAGTGTGTGTGTGTGTGTGTGTGTGTGTATGTGTGTGTGTGTGTGTTTGTGTGTGGGTGTTTGCGTGTGTATGTATGTGTGTGTGAGTGTGTGAGTGTGTGTGTGTGTGTGTGTGTGTGTGTGTGTGTATGTGTGTGTGTGTGTGTGTGTGTGTGTGTGTGTGCGTGTATGAGTGTGTGTGTGTGTATGTGTGTGTGTGTGTGTGTGTGTGTGTGTGTGTGTGTGTGTGTGTATGTGTGTGTGTGTGTGAGTGTGTGTGTGTGTGTGTGTGTGTGTGTATGTGTGTGTGTGTGTGTGTGTGTGTGTGTGTATGAGTGTGTGTGTGTGTGTATGTGTGTGTGTGTGTGTGTGTTTGTGTGTGGGTGTTTGCGTGTGTATGTATGTGTGTGAGTGTGTGAGTGTGTGAGTGTGTGTGTGTGTGTGTGTGTGTGTGTGTGTGAGTGTGTGTGTGTGTGTTTGTGTGTGAGTGTGTGTGTGTGTGTGTGTGTGTGTGTGTGTATGTGTGTGTGTGTATGTGTGTGTGTGACGACTTCAGGGTAGTATTATTTAAGATAATAATT
The DNA here is from genome assembly GCA_034096865.1 of Theodoxus fluviatilis. Classification (NCBI taxonomy): domain Eukaryota; kingdom Metazoa; phylum Mollusca; class Gastropoda; order Cycloneritida; family Neritidae; genus Theodoxus; species Theodoxus fluviatilis. The sequence goes on along the minus strand of JAWQFJ010023209.1, from coordinate 2,377 downwards.
TCGCAATCATGCCATATTAATCATCATATAGTGAATATGAAACTCTTGTATTCACATCAAGAAACAGTTGCCGTGTATATTGACACGGCTTAGAAAATGTGATATCTAATTATAAAAGTATATTATGCAAGAAAATTGTAAAAGAATCTGACAATTATTTCACAGGTGTATTAAATGTGAGTCAGTTGCAACAAACTGATTGTATCATGCATTTTCTATTTTGTTGTTTTATGACATTCTTCCTTAAAAGGCGTACTTATTCACGTGATTCTGGTGTGGGGAATAAAAATCAGAGACTAGTAGTGCTCACACAAGACAGTTTCCCTTCGATGGGACTATCTACGTCACAGAAGACCGTGTCTTTGTGTGTATGTGATTGTATTGTTTTGATACATTTCCGAGATTTGTCACAGATGCCACCTACAAATAAGAACTTAGTTCGTTTGTATGCATGTACTCTCGTCTTTGGCTTGTGTTTCCAACATGTTCTGAAATACCTATGTTAGGAAATTATACTTTAAAAATTTACTGCTCGCATGACAATATGTATTTGAGGAAAGGAGATTACTAAAAAAACAATAATACTTCTACAGCTTCATCTTTGTAGATGGATGAAATAGACGGGGAACATTTCCATACCTGTGTATTATGTGTGGCACATTGTGCTCCAGCGGGAGCTAAGAGGACTGAGCGAGTGAGTGACATTCCATGTAGCTTTATTCTTTCAGACTGCAAAGACTGGATCGGGAGGACTGCGTGGAGGAGGCCACTAGATTGGTTCAATTACCAGGAAGGCGGACCAGCAGAGCGCTGTGAAGCGCGATCAGGGCACAGTGAGACACGGAGAACACTGCTGGCCATTCACTGCATCCTGACCCTTCTCCAGCCGTCTCGAGTATGTCTTTCCAGTGGATAAAGATAGGACGGGAGGAGAGGGTGATGCTGACGACTTTCGCAACTCTCCCTTACTTTAATCCAAGTCAAGCGCAAGTCATGACTTCAAACCCGCCTCCTGAACCTCAAGTCTTGTGGCGTTGGGGGAGTGGTGAAGCAGTAGGTGCAGATACACTGGAACCTCCACCTGAGCTGTCTCTGCAGACTCTTTCATATCAGATGGCAGGACAAAGTCCCCGACACAGAAGTCCTGGAACGAGCTGGCCTCTGCAGTGTCTACACCCTCCTGCAGAAAGTCCAAGCCATATGGGCTGGACATGTGGTCAAAATGCCAGGCAGTCGACTGCCTAAACAGCTGCTGTACGGAGAATTGTGTCAAGGCAAGCGTTCTGTCGGGGGGCAGGCGGAACACTACAAAGACTGCCTCAAAGCGTCCCTCAAAGACCTGAGCATCCACATCAACATGTTTGAGACGCTCGCTCAGGACCGTTCAGCTTTACGCAGCAAGATCACCACAGGAGCCTGTGCGGCTGAAGCCAGGCGTATCACTGAGGGGCAACGAAAGCGTGCAGTGCGCAGGCTCGCGCAGTATCCCCTGCCACGATGGCACCCACTCACTTGTGTCCCATATTTGGGCAAGCCTTCAGGGCCCAGATTTGCCTCCTCAGTGACCTCAGGAACCATAGCCACCGGTTTTCCATCTGACTTTTGAAGCCATGGTCATCTTCGACTACGAAGGATGAAAACAACAGTTTTATCCCTCCAGGTTTACTGGGGGTCCTCACAGCTTTATCTGTCTGTCTGTGTGTCTGTGTGTCTGTCTGTCAGTCCCGACTTAACAACTGATATCTCAACAACTACTAATAACTGTGCATTTTGTACAAACTGAACAAGAACAGACATGGAAACAACAACAGAACAGAACAGAACAGAACAGAACAGAACAGAACGGTTTATTTGTGAAAGGCCATTCGGCCCATTAAAAAGGGTGGCATTCATACATATACAAGACAAACTAATATAAATTAATTCATGGACACAGTGGGTGTAGCATTAGTGTCAAGGTCAGACTTGTGTCTTCTCCGTTTCAGGGCTTTGTAAATAAACAAAGCAAGCGAATGACTTTTGGTGCCTGTGTACATCTTGACTTATTGAAATTTCATTCTGTACATTTCTTGGGGGCAGTTAAGAACATATGGTCTGAAATAATCATATTCATGATATGCAAACAAAAGATGCTCCTCGTTCTCCATTTGCCCACAGAATTGGCAAGATAATATATTGTTATCAGCGTTTGCGGTGTATCTCTTTGCATGACAGTTGATTTCACTAACGCCCATTCTAAATTTTGCATAAGATGCTCTAGCAGGCATAGGTAGACTCTGTAGATAAGATTCCATATCATGGTTTGGTTTAAATAGAGAATACTTGCTTAGTCCGCTGCTTACTTTTACAGATGATGCTCAAGCCTGTTTATAGCAAT
>JAWQFJ010023208.1:12500-57599 GCA_034096865.1 Theodoxus fluviatilis | reverse complement strand
CGGTGAGCAACGGTGAGCGGAGACCACCGAGGCGGTGCCGCGCGTTGGGACCGGACGCAATAGAGGAACGCAGCGCTGGGAGGAGCCTGTGGATCTGGTGCGCACGGCCCGGTCCAAAGCTGAAAGAAGCAAGAGCGCTGGCGCTCAAGCTTGCCGGCCGCGGCACGCGTCGGAAAGGCCACCTCGGTAGTGGGTAGCTGAGGGCCTGGGCCCGCGCGCGCGAGCGGCGCGCCGTGCGCGCGACCGCCGAGCCGCGACCGCCTCCCCCAGCCGCCGCCCCAACCCAGGTGGCCGGACGGGCGGCGGGCGCCGGGCGGGCGGCGGGGGGCTGGCGGGTCGGGCGGTCGGCGGACGGAGACTGACCGAGCACGTAAACTTATGTCTGCCTATACCTCTCCTCCTTTTCTCTGCCCTTCCTCTTCGTTCTTTGTTTCTCGGATTGTGCTCCGTTGTACTGTCCTTCTGTGTCCCCTTTATCCATCTGCTCCTGGTCGTTCTATCTAGCCTCTGCTCACCTTTCTCTTCTTCTGTCCTGCTCTTTGCTGATGTGTTTCTCCCTCCTTTCATCTCCTCTCGTTGCTGCACTCTGCTCCTGCTCGACCTTCTGGCTCCCTCTCCTTCCTTTCCTGTTCTCCTTTCTGTTGCTCTTTTTCCTCCCTCTTCCCTCCCCCTTTTCTCTTTCCCCCTTTCCTGTCCCCGTTGCGTGTGTGTGGCCCTCTTGGTTGCTTGCGCGGCTTGGGCGCCCGCCCCCCTCGCTGCTCCGGGCCTCGCCGCGGCCTTTCCTCCCCTCGTGCTGGCCCTGGGCGCGTTTTGGCCCGTCCAGTCCCATCGCCGCCAGCCATCCGTTCTTCTCTTTTCCCTCCGTTGGTTGTTGCTCGGCTCCCGGGGCTGCTCGCTGGCTGCTGGCCGTTCCCCCCCCCCGCGCCCCATGTCCACGCCCTCTGTCCCCTTCTTGCGCGTGCACCTTTAGCTGCGCTGGTGTCCCCCGGTTCCCGCCGGCGGCTCCAATTCCAACCCAAGAAAGGTCAGCACACACACTCCACGTGTACAGTGAAACGGGTGGTGAAAGAGGAGAAAGGGTGGGTGAGGAGTAGACGAAGGAAGAAAAGGAGCACCATAAAAAGGAGGACAATAGAAAAAGCGGAGGAGCAGGAAGGCCAGGAGAAGGTACATGAGAAGGAACAGGAGGTGCAGAAACGAAGAAGGAGATGAAGAGGAAGAGAAGAAGGAGCACATCAAGCAAAAGAAGCAGGACGAGTAAAAGGAGGAGAAAGAGGAGCAGGAAGTGCTATAATAGCAGCGGAAGCCAGAGGAGCAGATGGAGAAAGAGGGGACACAGAAGGAGGAACAGTAAAACCAGTAGCACACGATCCTAGAAACAAAGAGACAAGAAAGGAGGAAGTGCAAAGATAAAAGGGAAAGAGAGGATATAGGTCAGACATGAACGTTTACTTCTCTGTCCGTCCGTCCGTCCGTCCGTCCGCCCGCCCGCCCGCCCGCCCGCCCGCCCGCCCGCCCGCCCGCCCGTCCGTCCGTCCATCCGTGTGTTTGTCTATCTGTCTGTGAGTATGTCTGTCTCTTTCTCGACCTGTCTCTCTCTCTCTGTCTCTCTCTCTCTCTCTCTCTCTCCCAGCCCCCATCTACCTACTACCTGCTTTTTTCTTTCTCTATCGCTTGCCCCGTTCCTGCCATCTTCTCTCCATCGCTCTTGTCTTCTTTCCTCTTTTGACCCATTTGCCTTCTATCACCCAGTATCCATCCGTCTCCTCCATCGCTGCTCTTCTCTACTTGCGTCTGTCCCCAAACATCTCTGCACTCTTCTCTTTTTCTCCTCTCATCGTTTCCTCACCTATATCACCATCATCTCTCTTCTTTCAATAACTCCACCCGTGTTTTTGTGTCCACTTTCTCCTCCTTTCCAACCTTCTTCTCTTCTAGCCGTTGTCACTTCCTTCCCCTATACTTCCCTTTTCTGTCCTCCTCTGCTTGTCTCTTCTCTTCTATCTCTCTCTTCTCCTCCCACATGTATCTCAATTTCCTGAACGCATTACTTAGCATTTGTTACTCCATCTCTAGCCCTCATTTCATCTCATCTCATCATTGCCCAGTCAATCCCAAGCTTGACCTCGTTCATTTCATCCTGTCTTTGCCTGACAGATTTAGCATAAAGCCCAAGCAGCCTGATGCCCTTCTCATCAGCTAGAGGGATGTGGTCTTTGTGCAATCGGGCCTGCTGTAGTAGTAAGCACATAGTCAACCACAAAGCAGCACCTACGTGCCACCGATGGGCATTGTTCAGGATGGGAAAGTCCCCACATTTAGGTCTGGTGGATTAACACATGCTATTTGCGTATCCACATAGAGGTAGCTTCAGCAGCACTCTGCAACCTCTCATATGAGACTCAGTAAATGGGAATGCTGTCCCAGGTCATGTAGGTACTCCGCTGGTCATCGCCCCCAGAGATCTGTACACCCTCTCTCGACCAAAAGGGATTGGCATGTCATTTCTTTTCCTTGCACTGAATGTCAAGCTATACGTGCATCACGTGTTGCTTCCTTTTGCACAAACTCACACTTCCTGTCAAAGAGATCCACGCGTCCGCCAAGCTTGTGGAAGAGTCCCATGTAGACGAGGATCCTGGCGGCGTGGTACTTCACGTACTTGGCGTACTTGGTGCTGTGGTTTGTGTAGTACCACTCGTCCGATGGCAGCAGCAGCTGCATCAGCATGTCCGCAATGTCCGCTTCGTTCAGCGCCGTGTGGTAGCTGGGGTTGAGCGCGATACAGGCCAGCGCTTGCAGCAGAAGGCAAAGAAGGTGCTGCAAAAGACACACGTAAGTCTCTAACGTAGGATACATCTGGAGTTGAAACGTTTTGGGCGAGTGAGGAAAAGATCGTTTAGGGATAGAGAGTGCTTTGCTGTGATGCTCAGATTGTACTGCAAGATGTTGGCAGTCATTCTTAACGAGGCAGCTCTGTGGAGTGTGCATGAAACGTCCTAGGATACAGAAAGAAGCAAAGCAATGAGATTTTCTCGCCAATTTGAATTGGGTAGAACTCTTTCCTGACGCATCAGCGGATGGGGATAGGCCATCTTGGCGAATCGAAAAAGAGGACAATGCTGAATGGAAGTACTTTTATGTTGATGCTTCACTCAGACCTTCCCTAACACGAAGTTGGGTGGAGTCAAGATGGATTCCAGTTTGTACGTTGGAGTAACAGTGTCCTTAGGAGCTAGTCTTGCGGTTCGGTTTGTTGGAAACTGAGCAGTTTGGCATACCAAATAATGAACAGAAAAGGTATATTTGAAGGATAATTGCAGGCTCGGCATCAAACGTGGGGAGGTTATGGGTCAGTCGGAATAACTGGAGGCAAAAATCAAAGCGAGTGCATCAGCGCCTCTGTACTTCAGACATGAGGGGACGCTGTCTTGTTGCTGAGGGCAGGGGACGCTGATCTATGCACTGCGTGCATATGACGTCAAGACGGTGCGGCTCCTTTTACAAGTTAGAATCTGCATAAGTCTGCACGGTGAGGAGTACATTAAAAGCTTGACATTTATGAGGTGAACCGTCTTGGCGGTACGGCGATTACAAAGGGCACTTTGATAAAATATGTATTTAATGCAGACCTGTTGAAATGGGAAGACTCGGCTATTTGCAGAGTAAATTGGAGATGACCCTTGGGGCATATCATGACTGCCAGACGGAGCCTATGTGATCTTTACGGGTAAGGAACCAAAGAAATATATGCAATAGAGAGCCTACGTCAATGGACGTTGTCTTGAAGTCAGAGCGGTCCTGCAAAGGCACAGTTAATGCAGGGCGTAGAAGAACTTTAAAATCTGACGATTTAGATATGGCTTGGAGTCAGCGCGGTGCTGTTTCTAGGGCCCTACTCAATGTGTTTATGCTTTTATGGCACTACTCACTGTAGGACACAGTCTAGAGCTGTAAGAGATAAAGTAGTCTGCGATAGAGAGGTTTTTATAGGAAAACCGGGATTGTTCTTCAGTCTTGTTGTTTTAAATAGACCATGTATAGGATCTTAGTAGGAAAAGAACCAATGGTCAGCAATCTCAAAGATAACTAATAAATCCCACTTTGAAAGAAAGATGAATAGAATGCGTAAAAAGACACCGGTCAGTAAATCTATTAATTGGTGCGATCCAGACCATGGGTAACGGATTATATGACGATGCGAAAATGAGATAAACAAAAAAATGCAAAAGCACATTGAGAGAGCTTTACACAAGAAAAAACATTTTCTGAAAGGCCAGACAAGCAGAAACAAACACAAAATCACGGAAATACACAACGAAAGAGATGATTTATACCTAATGTAGGCTTAACACATGCGAACACTCCAAACCAAATGCTACGAAATCGAACATGCAGAGTTCTGGAAAGAAACCAAGTGCAGGCGCAATAACTACAGTGGCTTCCTGCGTTTGCGGCAAAGATTGCACATGCTTAATATACTGTTCGTACAAAATGTTGCCAATGCATTTACATACACCCACAGACCTGTAAAGCTGAACGATTAAGAAAGTAAACAGAGGCGACGGAAAGCGGCAAAGGGATGTAGTAATCTTGGCCAGAGAATTGGCAAAGAGCATCCATCAAGTTCTATTAATGAGTTGCGCGTCAGTAGTGTGTCTCTGTTCAAGATTGCTCAGACTTAATACAAACATCCATCATGGACCCAAACAGAAGAATTGTATTAATCAGTACCGGAACTTATCCATTGAATCAGATACATTTTAAGTATCCAGCACAGGTCAAACTTTGCATTGCGTCCCACATATGACTCAGCGTTGCGAGTAATCCAAAGAGGTAGACACGTGTTGATATGGCCACAGCCAGCAAGAGCCGTGTCGCTGCATGCAGAGAAGACCACAACGACGTCAATGTATCCAACAGCCCTTCTTGTATTTTCAGTTGTGGCCACTTCGCCGCAAGGTAGTGTTTCCTCTGAAGTGTTACTCAAGATATTTTCCTTTGACAACAGCAGACGTGTCAATAAATATTTCCACAACATCCGAGTTTGCGAAAACGTGTCAGTGGAATACACAAAGATGTGGGAAAACTGTCAATGCATCCACCAGAAGTCAGCTGGTTGCTAGTTTATCCGAAGACGATTGCCAATCACCACATATTGTCAAAGGTTTCGACAACTTTTCACTTAAGCCAAAGTCTGCAAAAACGATGCCAAAGTATTCGAAGGGTGAGCACAATAACACTGAGTGCAAAGATAGCCACAGCACTAACATCCATTAAAGGTTCACAAACGTGCCCATGAGTCCAGCAAATGCACGATCTGCTTTGAAGTACTTTTCCCCGGAAAAGACAAAGATGTCGACGTTTCAACAAGAACTATTTTATTTCAGTCCATTGGGAACAGAGCAAATGTTTTCAAAGAGAACTGGGTCCTTGTAGCCAAATAAATCAAACAAAAGATAAAAGCAGTCAAGCTTTTATCACCGCATGGATCCGATTTCCCCTTATTTTCTTGGGTGAAGAAACGAAAAGATATTCGTTTAGCTGCATTAATCCACCATTTTGCCTCCCTCAAGTGAAACCACGCATCGTTGCTTATTGAGCCTGTTCACTGTGCAAAGCAGAAATACATTCTCTTGTATAACAAATTTAGGAAATGAGACTATTGCCTATGTAGCCTGAATTTCAAGGTAAGAGCAACAGGAACAATGACAACCACAACCACACCCCCTACCACGACGATGAAACAACAAAGATAACGGCGAAAAAAGCCACTAACTGCACCAGCACCAGCACAACTAATTTACTTCTACAATATCAGCACTCCTACTACCGTCACTACTGTTACTGCCATCTCTATAGCAATTACTACCTCTGTTATTACACCGAGAAGGGCGAATAAATGATGTAGACGACAACTCGAATACATACGACCGCAAATAAAAAGGTGGGATGAAGAGGTGTAGGAAGGTTCGCAAAAATAGTGAGGCACAACTTATTTCTAAAAGACTTTTAATATGTGTACGAATTACAAATTCACGACGGTCCGAATTTATTTTTCCATGTCTGTCATTTACTGAAAGTCTTCAATCCGGCGACTACGAAACAGTTGGCAAATCTTAACTCAGTATATTCATTCTGAATCACAAACAGTTGCAGCTGAAGCTTGCAAGGCCTTAAAAAAGGTAAATGCTACTTTATCTTTGCTGCTTGACTTGGAACTGAATACAAGTAAAGCATTGACAAAAGAACTGGTGAGTGCGGTGCAGTGTTGGGTTTCCTGTTTGACTGGTAAATGTGTTGTGACGCTTCTTGGGGTTAGACATGAGTTTTGGCGCCCAGTATGTTGTCGCGCGTGAGTTGAATTCGACCTTCCAAGGTGACTTGAACGCACTGTTGGGTCTCACTGACCACCCTGACCAATTCCCTCGGTGGCGTATTCGCCCGCTTTAGGCCGTCGCACACGGTGAAACAGAAACATCCTAAAATGTGTTTGTTTTATCCAAGGTGTTCGCGCGCAGTGAAACTTGTTTTTGTGTAACAAGTCAATTGACTCCGTCTATCACTACATGTATATACGGTTACTGGCGTCATCGTTGAAGATGTCTCCTGCACAACAGTGGTGTCAGTCAGAGACGATATAATTGCTGCTGCTGGCACTGTGGTCATCTTGCAGGAGAAAAAGTTTTAAAAGGCCAAGACGAGCGAAATGGATGTAAACATGGCTACAGAAGAGGCCGCAGCTATGTGCTCTCACCCGTTTTGATTCTTCATTTCTCGAACCACAATGTGGTGTTACATACGCCAGTGCCCCGCCGATCTTCAGCTTGTAGCCTATGTTTACGCACATCTGTATTTGAATAATGGAGCGATTTTAATGAACTGCTGATGCATTCTACACAGAGCTTTGACAAATCTGTACTGTCACTTGGTTATGTTTTCTTGAATGTGTGTCAGTAATTCTGCAGATGAGCGTTCTGCATGCCAACTGAAGAAAAAAGAAGGCTAGACCTGTGTTGCTGACAAGCAGAAACGTTTCAGGGAAACGTTGGGAAAATAGAAACGGTCCAGAATATTGAGATAAGTGTTGGGGAATGAAGATTTTACTGAAATATCTGCTCGCATAAGAAGAAACTTGCATTTCATGATCCAACAACTGTCTCTGTATCACAGTGGGCGACCGACTGTAGGACCGCCCCTGCCTAAGCTGGAAGTAGTTTCCTAAAGCTCAGCAGCTATGGGTTCCAGCTGATCAAGATTAGTTAGGTTGTTAGATGAAGTGTTACGGCCTATCAGCGAGTGTAGACTATGTCAGGCCATTGAGCACGAAAATTACAAGAATGGTTCAGAGTAAGCGCAAATCAAGTCTTCACTCCCGTCACTAGTTATTCGCCTCTTACGAATCGCGTAGGGAGACGCGGTGGGTCAATTCTTACCCTGAACCTGCAGGGGAAGGCTGAGGAGGAGGACATGGAGCGGCTCCGGGCGTGTCTTACAATCGCCCATTTACCCTATGTAAATGTTTAGGCAGATACGAGTCATTCTGCAAACACCAGGATGCGGCCTTCCTGGCCAAAGGATTTCACACACTTCTGTTGAAATTGCGACGCACACAATGCTTTATAAACAGCAGTGCACACACTTCTGTTGAAATTGCGACGCACACAATGCTTTATAAACAGCAGTGTACACAATTCTGTTGAAACTGCGATGCACACAATGCTTTATAAACAGCAGTGCACACACTTTTGTTGAAATTGCGATGCACACAATGCTTTATAAACAGCAGTACGTACACTTCTGTTGAAATTGCGATGCACACAATGCTTTATAAACAGCAGCGCACACATTTCTGTTGAAATTGCGATGCACGCAATGCTCTATAAACAGCAGTGCATACATTTCTAATTACTTTTACGAAAATGGGATTCTTCACTCGCTTTACGAATACGACGTGCACTTTGAATGGAAATTCAATACCGGCGCATCAAAATATGCGTTAAAATAGAAGAGTACTTCTTCCATTCAACAGTGCGTGAATATACACCTAAGCACCTCCAGTCGGAGCTGGGACCAGATGTTTGTGTGTGTGTGTGTGTGTGTGCGTGCATGCATGCATGCGTGCGTGTGTGTGTGCGTGCGTGCGTACAGGCGTGCGCGCGTGCGTGTGTGTGCATGAGTGAGTTTGCAGATGTGTCATAATTCTACTTAAACAGTTTGCAATGGGGAAAAAGCGAATTCTTGCTCGGGTCAGCTAAGAGCAGACGCCTAATACATTTTAAAACAAGATAAACGTACACTTCACTATCAAACGAATAAAGGCAGTACAACTACTGTGATAAACAAGAGGAATCCCATCGGCTCAGAAAACATGGTAGAGCTATGCGCAACACAGAGCTGTTTTTTCCTTTGATTTTCAATGAGATCTTGTTGACACTGATAGGATAGAGAAAAAGTCATTCCACAAGCTACACAACGAGGGATACAAAGTTACAAAATATTTTCATATTTCAGACAATGGAAATGCTTGTGGCTGTTGTAAATGCATCCTGGTGACTGAGTATTAATCAGTATTTCATGAATATATTTGGCATTTTTCGATATTCGATGTGTCTCGCAAGTGCCTCTACTACCTGATTGGATAAAATAATCAAGATGTTTCATCCTTCAGAGAGTAGTAATGAAGCATTTCAAAATACCAAACAAGCAAACATACAAAAATGATCCCTTAACAAAAGCCTTTCGACGACGACGACAACAACAACAACAACAACAACAGCCAACAATATAAAATTATCTTATTTCACTTATGCACAGTGGAAATGTTTGAAGTCCCAGCTTTTGGCACATTCCATTCAGCTGAAGACACCACTTTAGGCGTATTAGAGCTTTGCTTTGAATCCATTGTTTCTAACATATTAGTTTGCATTATCTTCGGTTGAGGCCCCACTCCGGTGGAAGCTATTCGCTATTTTATTGCTTCCGGAAGCACAGCTAAGAATTGAATGTCACTGATATCGATCTCATTTGACACCAGAGCAAGTCTCATAAAGCAAACAAAAATTAAAGAACCAATCGATATTCTCCATGATGTTAAAAACTACGATTTGGTTAAGCGGGGGCACGAACTCAGATTTCCTTTAAAGGCAAAAAAGACATATGACAAAATACCCTATTTAATTAATTTTTTCGTGTTTTAAAATCTGACAGCGATTCTAAATGCTGTTCTGAAGTGCATACCACAGACAGTAATTTCCTGTAGCATTCTAGCAAACATTTTAACGCACACACGCAAATGGACCTTTTTAAGAATCTGAATACAAGGTTTCGATAGAGCAGGTTAGGGGAGAGCTCGGGTCTTTTTTGCTATAAAATAAACGGCTTCTACAACAGACTATTCTTTCCTTTTGCAACAGAACTTTTCATTGTTTTTGGTCATGAATTGGCCTTTGAAACCACATACATATATATACACATGCACACACACACACACACACACACACACACACACACACACACACACACACACACACACACACACACACATACACACACGTACTTACACACACACACACACACACACACACACAACCACACACACACACACACACACAAAACACACAGGCACACAGCACACACACACACACACACACACACACACACACAAACACACACACACACACAAACACACACACACACACACACACAAACACACAGGCACACACACACAAACACACACACACACACACACACACACACACACACACACACAAACACACACACACGCACACACAAGCGCACACACACACATTATCTTACATGCCCCTCTAAAGTGAATCCCATAGACATAAATCTCATCTATGATCTAGCAATGAGGAATATATCTAGAAACAAAACACTATTTAGTTTTTAGATCTGATGGACGTGTTTCAAATTAGGCCAGGAACACGAGATCTAGGACTCTTGAAAAAAATGACATCAACAAAGGACATTTTAAAACACTTTGACAAAAGAAAACTGTCTGGTTTCATGTAAATAGATGCTTTCCGAAAATGCATTATAAATGCCGTGTATCTCATTTAGCACAAGCACGGCTATTAAAACGAAAAAAGGATTGATATATTTGAATCCTGATAGAGCTGCATGAAAATAGATGCTTAAAAGTACGCGAGCTCAGGTTTCCTTTGAAACGAACAAAAAGGGCTTCTACAAAGTGTATGTCTTTAATTCGCATTAAATCTGATAGAGAGAGAGAGAGAGAGAAAGAGAGAGAGAGAGAGAGAGAGAGAGAGAGAGAGAGAGAGAGAGAGAGAGGGTTCCATAAATACTTTTCTTATGATTATCTTTGCATGATTTACATTGATGTCAACACGACTAACCAACATCAACTTACTACCAAAAACAAGCTCTTCATTTATATATATATATATATATATATATATATATATATGAAGAGCTGAGATGCTTGTACCCTGCAAGAGCATGTACGAATTATTCTATCTTTAAAAGCTAAACGTGCACGAAAAAGATATATTCAAGGTCAAATCATACTTGGAAGAGAGGGTTTGGTGCATTCACAAAATCATCCAATAGTTTGGGACCTGTGTATTTCTCGAATGTGTTCCTACCGAGTCGTGCTGTGCAATTTATATGAGAAACTAAGAAGCTCCAACACTGTAGCAAACAATATATGTCGTCTGTTGTAAGAGCTGTAAAAAGATAAGTACGTGAAAGACCGTACCACCACCAACACCACCACCAACACCAACACCCACCAATCACCAACCACCACCCACCAACCACTACCAATCACCACCACCACCACCATCACCACCACCACCACCACAACCACAACAATCACAACCACCACCATCACCGCCACCACCACCACCACCACCAACACCATCAACACCAACATCCCCACCACTACCACCAACACCACCACCACCAACACCATCACCAACACCACCAACACCAACACCACCACCACCACCAACACCATCAACACCAACACCCCCACCACTACCACCACCACCACCACCACCACCACCACCAACACCATCACCATCACCACCAACACCAACACCACCACCACCACCACCACCAAAACCACCACCATCATCACCAACACCACCCCACCCCCCCCACCAACCACACCAACACCACCAACAACACCCACCACCACCAACACCACCAACCACCACCTCACACACACCAACCCCAACACCAACACCACCACCACCACCACACCACACCACCACCACCACCACACCACCACCACCCCACCAACACCAACACCAACACCACCAACACCAACACCGTCAACAACAACACAAGCACCAACACCAACACCACCACCAACACCACCCACACCACCCACACCACTCACACCACCCACAACCCACCACCCACAACAGAGAAAAGTACATGCACCATCTACGAAAACCACAAATAAAACAAACATAATGGAAGTGCACAAATAAGAGGGCAAAATGTACTCAGCCGTGAAAAGTAGTTGGAACACCCAAAACGTTCTATTAAAAAAGCTTCACACATGAATGGAGCAATGACAAAGCAATAGCCCCCATCGAAGAGGGCACTACGGAGGTACTGCAATGGAAGGTGATAGCAGGTTGAAAGAGAGACTTACGGGATCGTGGTTAGGATCCAAGGCTTCCACTAGAGTTTTGATACGTCCGTCCGACACGATTTTGTGCTGTACCTGAGCCCCGTGACACATCACAGTAAGAATCCTTGCACTGAGAATCTGCAGGCAGTGGTGCGTGCAGTGGCGCCATCGAACGCTGGGTGTGCACTTCTGGCGCGTCCCGATAATCCGTTTGTGCATTGTGATGTTGTTATGCAGCACGGACACCATCTGACTGGGGTCCATGCACATGAGGATCTCCAGAGGCGTCCTGTTGAGGAAGATCGAGGAGGTCTTCCCCTCCTCCTCCTCCAGGTGCCGATCAGAGTGCGACTCATGCACCACGCTAGTCCGTCGCTTGTGCAGAGAAGAGATGCGGTGCAGGGCGGAGGAAGAGGAAGGGGGAGGGGGGCACGGCTCCTCGGGAGGGTGGGGTGGTGGGGGGAAAGAGCACTCTCCCCTCCTTTTCGGAGTGCCAGGGGGCTTGGGCTCACTAGCGCCCACCTGGGCCACACACTCTGCACTGCGAGTGAGCGAGCCCACCTCGTAGTTCCTGTGGACGATGCACATGTCCACAATCCTGTTGATGGCGCTGCAGGCGGTGAAGTGCAGGGACTGCCGGCCCTTGAGCAACTCCAACGCGGTCTGCAGCAACTTCGACAGCTCCAAGAACACACTGTGTCTCGCCTCGGCGCTGTTGGACTGCTGCAGCTGTTGGTAGCATGTCTGCAAAACAGGCAAGGCAAGGCGCTGAGAGTTACACCTGCACGAAGGGGCGAGTGGTGGACGGAGAGACGAGAAAGTTCGTCGACAGTAATAGAAAAGGGATCGTTAATGGTTTTGCCTGCATAAACAGTTTGGTTGTGGACCGATTGTAAGAAAGTTAATCAATTAACACTAGCAGGTGAGGTAGAATTAAACTTTTTTGGCAATGGCAAGTGCGTGATGTCTGCAGGGGAGAATTAATACAATTACACTCGCGTGTGCAGAAACAACTGGATACCATGCGACGTAACTAATAATGATGGCCAGGCCGTGTCCTCAGCTCCTCCGCTGCACCTCAGATTTTCGTTATAAATAAGGCCTTTCTCACAGTGAAGCTACTGAGGCAAGTCCAATGAGCACTATCACAGGACCACTAGGAAATTATGATTAGAGAAGGAATGTACAAATCTCCCAATTGTGCAGTAACATGTACATATATGGACTACTAATGGATCGATCAACCTAATATGGTAACAATCGGCTAACGCATGGAAACACTAGATGCATACTTTTTAGTAATGCAACCAATCTCGACATCCCTCTATAGTTTAACGTCAGCAAGAGACGAAGAAGAAAGACCAGCTCTGCAGCACCGACCTGGACCAAGGCATTGACCAGCTCTCCAATGGCTTTCTCCACCCCTGGGCACTCGAGCTGTGTGTCCAGGGCGGTCAGTACGCCTCGCATGAAGGGCGTCAGGTTGTCCAGGATGGTGGGCACCACCTCCCAGTTGCCTGCCAACGCCACCAGATTCTGCACCCGCTTCTCAGCCTCCTCGGCAGTGGAAGGTTTGTCTGCAGGCACAAAGACACAGAGGTCATCAGCGACTGCTTATACTGATCACATAGGTAACCACAAAGGGGTATGGTGGTTGCTGACTGCAATCTGAAAGGAAAGTCGTAGATGCAAAAAAGACGAGATTTGTGTGCACATGGATTAGAGAGGGAGAAAGGAAGGGGGAAATAGAGAGAGAGAGAGAGAGAGAGAGGGAGGAGGGGAGGAAGGAGGGATGGGAGGGAGGGAGGGAGGGAGGGATCAGGGGGGAGGGATGGGAAAGGAAAGGTGAGGAACGAGGGAGTGGAGGGATGAGAAAGAGAGAGAGAGAAGAAGAGAGAGAGATAGGGGAGAGAGATAGAGGAGAGAGAGCAGACAGACAGACACGACACGACAGACAGACAGACACAGACAGACAGACAGACAGACAGACAGACAGACAGACAGACAGACAGACAGACAGACAGACAGACAGACAGACAGACAGACAGACAGACAGACAGACAGACAGACAGACAGACAGACAGACAGACAGACAGACAGACAGACAGACAAAGTGAATGACAGAGTGCATATTACGGAGTGCATATTACAGAAAAACTGGCATATTACCATGGAATTTTTTGTTTACAGCGACGTACAGCTCAGGAAAGCAAATACAATATTTTGTGCGCTAATGACTTATCTCAGCGTTTGCTCGAAAACGGATAAGCTGGCTTTAAGTCTTGTTTCTCACGCATGGTCATAATTAATGATGCAAGAAATACGGCTTGTCTCTACAGGCAGAAGACAAATGTAGGGAGAGAGAAGCAGAATCGCTGTGGAACGTGCACAATAATAACTATCCTGATTGTACAAGGGTATGTTAGCTTTATAGGAGACAACAGGGAGTCATTTGATGAGGGGTGTGGTGGTTTTTGAATGCGTTCAGTAAGAAAAATTATTGGTAAAGGACGGCTTGTTTGTGAAGCCATGCATGAGAAACATAAAAAGTTATAACATGGTGATTGCTTAATGTAAGCAGTAATGAGCATGGTTTGCTTGCTTTGAAAGGAAGTGCAGAGGGTATCAACAAGGAGAACGGATTTAATTTGAACATCTTTTAATTTTTTATTATTGCCGCAAGGCGGGTTTGATAATTGGGTTTACAGCACTCTTAATGTCGATGTAAATAAATCATTTCTGGCAGATTCATTGTCAAAAGTGGGTTACATCATATAATGCAATACCAGGAAGTAAAATATCAAGAATTTTAAAATTCTGATATACTCTTGAAAGATGCACACATACACGGCTGCAAACGTCACGGAATACTAAGAAAGCTTCAAATTCGAGTCCGCCCTCAAAACACACTGCCAACGAATTTGATCATTGGGGAAAGAGCACACGCTAACATTATACATTGTAAAATGCAACACGTGTAAATGATTGTCTGTGTAACATACTGTAGTTGCATGATCATGAAGCCTGCCTGTGAAAGCGTATCTACACTTTGTAGTGATACCCTGTAGTTTTTGGGCAAGTTCGCTCTGTGCATATGTGCGCGCACGTGTAGTTTTATGGTCGTGCCATCCTTTACCTGGAAGCATTGACAACACGTCATCCGGACAGTTACAATTCTTTCTAATACTGGCAACACACAGGCATCATGTCGGCAACGACAGTAAGTGCTCATGTCCGCAAAGGACGCTCGACAAGGAAAAGGATTACTGCAGCGGAAAAGAAACAATGTGCTGAATAGGCTACGACCGTCGGCAGCACAGTGCTTTCAAAGGGCTGGTAAGAGCGCTGTATCCCATGGAAATTTCCTCTCCATTAATGGGTGCGATGATGTTATGAAACAAGGATGAAGTACAGGCAGGCGACGTCAGGAAAATGTCCATGGTAAAAGCCAAGGTAAGGGAAACCTGAGAGGCATTAGTGTTGGAGAGGCTGTCCTGGCCTACGCGATGTCCTTCCTCCGCCTCGGCACGTATGCACAAGGTCCCATCTCGTTAGCAGCTCTCTCTTGGAAAAAGGGCAAACTCGCCGTCTTTGAGATATGGAGATGGTCAAGGATGCCCGAGAGGTGCCCATGCAAGGCTATCCAAGTGGACGTGTACATGTTTGTGAGTGTGTGTGTGTGTGTGTGTGTGTGTGTGTGTGTGTGTGTGTGTGTGTGTGTGTGTGTGTGTGTGTGTGTGTGTGTGTGTGTGTGTGTGTGTGTGTGTGTGTGTGTGTGTGTGTGTGTGTGTGTGTGTGTGTGTGTGTGTGTGTGTGTGTGTGTGTGTGTGTGTGTGTGTGCATGCGTGTATGTGTGTGTTTTTCTGTGTGTGTTTGTTTGTTTGTTTGATTGTTTGTATGAAAGAGAGAGAGGGTGTGTTTGTTTGTTTGTTTGTGTGAAAGAGAGAGAGAGAGAGTGAGAGAGAGTGAGAGAGAGAGTGAGAGAGAGAGTGAGAGAGAGAGAGAGAGAGAGACAGAAAGAGAGAGATAGAGAGAAAGAAAAAGAGAGATAGGGAGAGAAGAGATAGAGAGAGACAAAGAGAGAGAGGCTGGGGGAGAGGGTTGAGAGAAGGAAATTGAGAGAGAAAAAAGTGAGAGAGAGAGAGAGAGAGGAAAAGTGAGAGTGAGAGAGATATAAAGAGATATAGAGAGATATAGAGAGATAGAGAGAGATAGAGAGAGATAGAGAGAGATAGAGAGAGATAGAGAGAGATAGAGAGAGATAGAGAGAGACAGAGGGACAGAGAGTGATAGATAGAGAGAGAAAGAGAGAGATAGATAGAGAGATAGAGAGAGATAGAGAGAGATAGAGTGAGAGAGGCGGGGGGAGAGGGTTGAGAGAAGGAAATTTAGAGAGAGAAAAAGTGAGAGAGAAAGTGAGAGAGAGAAAAAGTGAGAGGAGAGAGAGAGAGAGAGAGAGAGAGAGAGAGAGAGAGAGAGAGAGAGAGAGAGAGAGAATAAATTATATAACTCCGTTTCAACGGCACTACTGGTACATAACTGGTACAATTGACAACATTATTGATAAATGCCATGAATTCCCAAACAGGCGTCAGTCTTTTTTCCCAATCGCAATAACCTTGAACAAAGAGCACTATCTCGAACGCAGTACCATTCACCCTTTTACTGCCGTGCCTAATAAGCACCCGCTTGGCTAGGCACGGGGAACAAGCGATTGCACCTAACGCAGCGACAGCCGCCTTTACTTTCCACTCTTGGCGCAGCCAAACGAAAAAGAAAAAAAGAAACCCACATTGCATTCCAGTCACCATAGAGACCAAACCTGGAAAAAAATACCCGCACAAATGACTGTCGGACCGCGAGCTCCATCACTACCCGGGTAGTGCCTAGAGTTCATCCCCCTTGAACCCCTCCAGAGTGTTTCTCTGTGACTCGGCTCAGGATGTGTATCAAGCAGCGCATCCCTGATTCCTCCTTCTCTCTCTTCCTTCTCATCTTTGCATCTGTCTATCTGTCTGCCTGCCTGCCTCTGTGTGTGTGTGTGTGTGTGTGTGTGTGTGTGTGTGTGTGTGTGTGTCTGTCTGTCTGTCTGTCTGTCTGTCTGTCTGTGTGTGTGTGTGTGTGTGTGTGTGTGTGTGTGTGTGTGTGTCTGTCTATCTGTCTGTCTGTCTGTCTGTCCGTGTGTCTGCGTGTCTGCCTCCGTCCATCTCTGTCTCTATCTTTATTTCTCTCTGTCTCTGTCTCTGTCTCTGTCTGTCTCTCTCTCTCTCTCTCTCTCTCTCTCTCTCTCTCTCCTCTCTCCTTTATTAACCCAACAATGTATATTGTCTTCTTGCTTTTTCTCCCTTGCCGCTTGTTTGCCGATTTTTGCATGCTGTCCTTCTCGAAGACGTGCAGGTAGGAAGCTTTCTCTAGTCCCAAATTTACTGTGTAAAATCCTCCTTCTTATTTTCCACTACCCATGTTCTACCATCCTCCAGCCCCTACATCATCCTCTGCCCCTTCATAGTCTTGATCATCTGTTAGATATCAGCGGGCAGGGCAAAGTCCAGAGTGCAAGGTTAGATGGGGAACTGCCGATAAGGGGTGGGGGGTGGGTTCCTGCATGGACAACGCTAGTCTCTCTTTACGGCATCACCCAGCAGCCATGCCTTTGAAAATGAAGAACATGGGGTATAAAGCTGTGGGGAGCCTGGAATCTGTGGTTTCTGGGTTCCATTACTGTGGAAGATGAAGAGAGCGCACGGTGACTTGCAAGTGTTTCCAGAGGGCTTTATACTTCTTATGCTCTGGACTGCACGTCTGCATGAAGGGAACCCTAGGTTGTACAGGTAAGGTCAGCTGTGGGTAAACGGAGAGGTGTTTCGGGTGCAGGACGTTACGCCCCTTTTGCCTGAATGCCCCTTTGCCTGAATGTACCGTGCCTGGGTTAGGGTTAGGGTTAGGGTTAGGCACGGGCATTCAGGAAAGGGGCGTAACGTCTATAACCCGTTCTAACACTGGTAAACGCTCATACAGAATCTTTCTTGCTTCGACCTTCTTTCTTGGGACAATGGAGTGGACATTTTACGAAGGTGGCAGCGGATCCACAGAGTCATTGGCGCCATGACATAAACAATAAATGCGGTATATCTTGTATGGACCCCAGGGGAAGTTCAATGGTGTTCACTTTGTTTAAGAATTACTTTGTCAATGTAATTCTGGCAAACATTTCTAGAGCTTGTACGTCACGTAGAGCAAGTGCTGTAACTCAGTCAAGAAACTTTCCCGTTTTACATCTATACATGGGGGGATCCTCAACATCAAGGGAATCCTAATGCCTCTGTTTATTAATTTTTTAATTACTTGAAGAAACTAAACTAAATGGAGCTACTGTTTTTATTTTGGCAATGAACCGGCAGGAAAATCTACAGTAATTGTTCCTTGATCGAGTCTACCTGCCACCACCAGCGATCATATGGAGGGACCACTGCCAAGTGAATAGGTACTGTGATTTATTATCATATCTCTCTGTCGCATCCAGCGACTTATCGACCCCCATAGCTTCCAAGACCACAACTGCGGTCAAATATGTGACCTGCCAACACGAAATGAGTCTTAAGGCCGTCGTACACGATGCAACAGAAATACGCTGTCTCTACATTAT
Source organism: Theodoxus fluviatilis (assembly GCA_034096865.1). NCBI lineage: Eukaryota > Metazoa > Mollusca > Gastropoda > Cycloneritida > Neritidae > Theodoxus > Theodoxus fluviatilis. The sequence continues at coordinate 39,324 of JAWQFJ010023208.1, read as the reverse complement.
TTCTCTCATCTAGAAACTTTTTTGGGTGCTCGCTGATGGTGAAACTCCTCGAACCTCTCAGCTATACAATAAACCATGTAGCATCATGCATCTCTGTCAGTGGTCCGAGCTTCGGCTCGCACCGTGGACGACGGAGCACAACTCCGATTGGAAGTATGCAGTGGTTTGAATGAACTGTTGACATGTTCAACAAAGAGTTTTGAAAACTCAGTATTGTTATTTGTTTTTGGTTTCTTTGTTTTTGTGTGTGTGTGTGTGTGTGTGTGTGCGTGCGTGTGTGCGTGTGTGTGTGTGTGTGCGTGTGTGTGTGTGCGTGTTGTGTGCGCGCGCGTGTGTGTGTGCGTGCGTGTGTGTACGTGTGCGCTCGCGCGCGTGTGTGTCTGTGAGTATATCTACAAGTGAGCGTTTTGTATGCGAACCAAAGAAAAAACATGGCAGACACCATTGACTTGTGTGAGGGTAATGGAGCAAGAAATGAGAATAAGGAGCGTCTCCATTGGCTGACGGACAGAAGTATTTCACTTGAAATACTGGGAGAATAGAACCGGTCCAAAACAATGAAATCATTTCTGGTGATGCAGAAGTCCACTGAAATATGTGCTTGCAGGTGAGGAGATGGGTATTTTATGAATCGAAAACTGTTTCTGCTTCACCATGTGCTACGGCCTTTAAGCCTACTTGCACGATGTTGAGCTACTGCCTTTAAGCCTACTTGCATGATGTTGAGCTACGGCCTTTAAGCCTATTTGGACCGTTTTGAGCTCCTGCCTTTAAGCCTACTTGCACGATGTTGAGCTACTGCCTTTAAGCCTACTTGCACGATGTTGAGCTACTGCCTTTAAGCCTACTTGCACGATGTTGAGCTACTGCCTTTAAGCCTACTTGCACGATGTTGAGCTACTGCCTTTAAGCCTACTTGCACGATGTTGAGCTACTGCCTTTAAGCCTACTTGCACGATGTTGAGCTACTGCCTTTAAGCCTACTTGCACGATGTTGAGCTACTGCCTTTAAGCCTACTTGCACGATGTTGAGCTACGGCCTTTAAGCCTACTTGCACGATGTTGTGCTACGGCCTTTAAGCCTACTTGCACGATGTTGAGCTACTGCCTTTAAGCCTACTTGCACGATGTTGAGCTACGGCCTTTAAGCCTACTTGCACGATGTTGAGCTACGGCCTTTAAGCCTACTTGCACGATGTTGTGCTACGGCCTTTAAGCCTACTTGGACGATGTTGAGCTACTGCCTTTAAGCCTACTTGCACGATGTTGAGCTACTGCCTTTAAGCCAACTTGGACGTTTTGAGCTACTGCCTTTAAGCCAACTTGGACGATGTTGAGCTACTGCCTTTAAGCCAACTTGGACGATGTTGAGCTACTGCCTTTAAGCCTACTTGCACGATGTTGAGCTACGGCCTTTAAGCCTACTTGCACGATGTTGTGCTACGGCCTTTAAGCCTACTTGCACGATGTTGAGCTACTGCCTTTAAGCCTACTTGCATGATGTTGAGCTACGGCCTTTAAGCCTATTTGGACCGTTTTGAGCTCCTGCCTTTAAGCCTACTTGCACGATGTTGAGCTACTGCCTTTAAGCCTACTTGCACGATGTTGAGCTCCTGCCTTTAAGCCTACTTGCACGATGTTGAGCTACTGCCTTTAAGCCTACTTGCACGATGTTGAGCTCCTGCCTTTAAGCCTACTTGCACGATGTTGAGCTACTGCCTTTAAGCCTACTTGCACGATGTTGAGCTACTGCCTTTAAGCCTATTTGGACCGTTTTGAGCTACGGCCCAAAAGATGTTGGGAGTGCACATTGTCGATACTGACATATTCATTCCAGCTGCTGAACAAATCGTTCATGTTCATGTCGCTGCAAAAAAATGACAACATTTTACCGTTGAGCATGCCACAAATTGCTTTAAAAGCATTCTCTCTTATCAGTGCTGATGGAGAATAGCCCTAAACCGTGCTATGGTATGCTCATCCTTGTCTACCTCTCTGATGAAATAACCACTTCCGCTCTTTTATTCTGTGATTGTCTGACTTCTCATCATTGACAACACATGGGGCTACCATTGGCTATTGTGGACCAGACTGCCAATGGGATGGTAAATTTGACCTGAACAATGCGTTTATCTTGTGGAGAACTTTACGAACAGTTTTACGTCATTTTCTGTAAACAACTATTTTGTGGCCACTTTCGAGATGTTACACAAAACCTGGGGGAAAGTTATTACTTTAGCTATGGCTTTCGAGCGCATATGAAAGTGGCGTGACTCATGTTAATTAAAGTTGAGGTAAGAGTTGTACTGCTACTAGTAGTAGTAGCAGTGGTAGTAGTAGTAGTAGTAGTAGTAGTAGTAGTAGTAGTAGTAGTAGTAGTAGTGGTAGTAGTGGTAGTAGTGGTAGTAGTGGTAGTAGTAACTATTGTTGCTGTTGTTGTTGCAGTAGTAGTAGTAGTAGTAGTAGTAGTAGTGTAGTGGTGGTGGTGGTAGTAGTAGTGGTAGTAGTAATTATTGTTGTTGTTGTTGCAGTAGTAGTAGTAGTAGTAGTAGTAGTAGTAGTAGTTGTTGTTGTTGTTGTTGTTGTTGCAGTAGTAGTAGTAGTAGTAGTAGTAGTAGTAGTAGTTGTTGTTGTTGTTGATGTTGCAGTAGTAGTAGTAGCAGTAGTAGTAGTAGTAGTAATGGCAACAGCAGCAGTAGTAGTAGTAGTTTTAGTAGTAGTAATAGTCGTAGTAGTGAAAACAATAGCAGTAGTGATTGCAGTAGTACTATTGATAGTAACAGTAGTAAATATTGTAGCAGTAGTAGTAGTAGTAGTAGTAGTAGTAGTAGTAGTAGTAGTAGTAGCAGCAGCAGCAGTAGCAGTAGCAGTGGTAATTTTAGTAGTGGCAGTAGTAATATTAGCAGTAGTAATTGTAGCAGTAGTAGTAATAGTAGTGATTGTAGTGGTAGTAGTAATATTCGTAGTAGAGTAATAGAGTAGTAGTAGATATAGTAATAGCTGTATTAGCAACAGAAGTAGCAATTGTGGTAGTGGTGGAGATGGTAGTGGTGGGAATGTATTAGGAATATTGGTAAAAGTAGTTTTTTAAACACTTCAAATAGGAGTAATTTTCATCATCGCTGCCATCAAAAGCAAGAAGGCTTGAAATGTCACGTATGGTGTGCGCGATGTACTGTACTTATGGCACTGACAGAACCACGCAACTACGGGGCACTAAATTGCACATGGCATCAGAAGTGCAAGTACAGAGCGATTAGCAATTCTGTAACTGCACTGATTAATTGTCTATGTGCAGTCTGTACTTTTGGCACGCTAGTTTTGGACTCTCTCTCTCTCTCTCTCTCTCTCTCTCTCTCTCTCTCTCTCTCTCTCTCTCTCTCTCTCTCTCTCTCTCTCTCTCTCTCTCTCTCTCTCTCTCTCTCTCTCTCTCTCCCCCCCCCTCTCTCTCTCTCTCTCTCTCTCTCACACACACACACACACACACACACACACTACCTCCCTCCTTTTCTTATTCTCTCAAATGAGCATGTGGAGAAATATATTGATAGATACACACACTTACAAATACACATACTAATGCTTTTACACGCTTACACACACACACACACACACACACACACACACTCACACACACACACACACACACACACTGCAGACAGACGTATGCGTCTCTCTATAAAGCAATTACTCTCCAGTTCAGAGTATATTTTCTTTGGAAGGCCGTCGAGCATCTCCAAAGGCGTCCATTCATTTTGCATCGTCTGAGTGAATCAGACAGGAGCCTGCCAATATACGAACTCCCCAGTCTAAGTATCCATGCTGCCTCTCTCCACATCACAGACACTAGCGATCGAAGTTGTGTGGCAGACATTCTTGGGAGAGGGTGAACGGGGGAGAGCTCTTCCAAGGAGGTGAACACTGGTGGTTGTAGGGGAAGGGAATGTAGAGAAGGGAAAACTATGAAGACAGGGGGAGAAAGCTATGAGGGAAGGGGGGAATCTACCATCAAGCAGTCAGCTGGCTGTAGATAAACGGAGGAGAGGGGAAGGGTACTCTCAGTCTGGACAGGCGGCAGACTGCGATAGCCAGAGGCGAGGAGGGGGTGGGGGGTCGGGGTGGGGGTGGCAGGGGAGGCACGAGAGAGGGAGAGATAGTTCTACTCAGCCAGGCCCCTCGGCAACTCTATTTCCTGTCTGCTGGTGATGGGATCGCCCCGAGGCTGGCTTCGGAAGTAGGGGGATGCGATGAAGGAGCAGCATTGGATGGTGATGAGTGTCACCAAAGATGATGATGAAGGTGATCACCACGACAGTCCGTCATGATGACGATGACGTCGATGATGAAGCTGTTGATGACGACGACGATGACGATGACGGTGATGATGATGATGATGATGATGATGATGATGATGATGATGGCGACGACGACGATGACGATTGTGATGATGACGACGACGATGATGATTATGATGATGATGATGATGATGACGAAGACGAATATGATATAGGTGATACAGCTGTTACTGCAGTTCGTACCGCTGCCATTGACGATGACGACGACGAGGGAGACGACGACGATAATGCAGACGACAATGACGTTGTAGAGAACAATGATGAAGAGAATGGTGACCATGACAACGACGATGAAAGGAAAATGGCAGCAGAGACCGAGGACTGCCAGATAAGACGTTCGACCAAAGCGTACTGCTACCAGGCAGGTTGTTTAGCACAAGGGAGAGGTTCCCACCTGCATCAGGGGCGCGTTGCTACGCCTGTCTAGTATACAAAAAATAGGACGGTGTCAACATGTGACCAAAGTTTGACTGCCTTCACATCTGCTTTCATCATGTTGACACCGGCCCATTCCTCGCAAGACCTTGCAAGATTTCTAGCGTAAGCAACGCCCTAGTTGGCATCTAGCGCTGTCCTATGAAGAGACTTCCAACTGGCGAGAGGAACGCCTAGCGGCTACGGCTGTATGCAGAATACTGCGAGGGAACACAGTGGAGTGATGGCACTAGACGGAGAGAAAGGCCAGGGAAACCATAAACCTGCTAGCGATGCGTCAATGAGAAGGCAGAAGTAAAGAGGAAGAGGAGTGGACAGTGAATCGGAATTCTGTCGCAGACGCTGCTAGTGGAATGAAACGAAGGAATAAAGTGCCGGGGTCGAACCGAGTGAAATGGATAAACACACTTCTGCTGACTAGTGTTTGAATTCTAAAGCTCGCCATTGAAAAGCACAGAGAAATACTAAGACGCTCGGCACCGGAGTTTGGTTCCCCAACCCCACCCAGGTGGAATGAGAAATTTAAGGCAATAAAGAGTGGGATGAATGTACAGATGCATCATGTGTGCAGACAGGCATACAGACTGGCGGAGGGAGGGAGGGAGGGAGGGAGGGAGGGAGGGAGGGAGGGAGGGAGGGAGGGAGGGAGGGAGGGAGGGAGGGAGGGAGGGAGGGACGGAGGGAGGGAGGGAAGGAGGGAGGGAGGGAGAGAGGGAGGGAGGGAGGGAGGGAGGGAGGGAGGGAGGGAGGGAGGGAGGGAGAGACGGACGGACGAACGGACGGACAGACAGACAGACAGACGGACGGACGGACGGACGGACAGACGGACGGACGGACGGACAGACGGACGGATGGGCGGGAGGGCGGGCGGGTGGGCGGGAAGGTGGAAGGATGGGCGAGTGGGCGGGCGGACGGACGGACAAACTCACAATTAGAAATAGGACAGAGAAAACAAAGAGGAATCTTCCATCTAGGGAATTCATCAGGCGATGGGAAGCAATCTTCCCCTCTTCTTGAGCCTTAAAGGGGACTCAGTCAGGTCTGATCAGGTCAATGGCTCAGGGACACTAAGGGAGCAGGATCCCTCAGGAAATCAGACATCAAGGCTTATTGGCGCCAGATGAAATCAGAGCGGTGGCCAAGGATGCCAACGAGTTCATACGATCTGCCACGTACTGGCCCACACCGACTTTTCTAATCTGACGGAAGTCTTCCAGTGCAGCAGAATGCACCTTTTGGAATGGACAGTATCCCTGAATTCGTTATTCAACTGTCATTTTGCCAAGGATCAACAATCAGGCTGAAACAATCTCTTGTGCCAAGAGACCCGATGCAGACACGCGTTTGCGGGAAAAAAGAATTACGAGTAGGGCTCTAGGTAGATACACACACATGTTATACCGTATTGGCGGGTAACTGCAAAGCTCGGGCTTCTAAGTGCCTACAATGACCTGGCCATGAAGACGGAGCAAGAGGTCAATGGTTTATCTTCCGACATGGAAGAGTAAACGGTTAGATAGCACGGAGCGACACCTCTATAGCTTTACAGCCTTTAAAGCTACTTCCTAACTACCCATTATCCTGATTGTGTCAGCAATAAAGACCACTCTAGTCACAACAGTTGTCACACAACACGTCACAATATACGCGTCCATTGTTCCTAACCCCTACAATCCTTCCAGTGTTGGTTTTGGGGAACGCAAATCAAAACATAAGCTCGAATGCACTCTTTGACGCTAGAAAGTCTTGTGACAGTAAGGGTTCCCGTGATTCTCACGCCAGGTCTCTTCATCCATGCATCACGTGATCTGACCAATCGCCCACTCCAGATCGACGTTTTCCAGCGCTGCTGGAGAGCCAGCGGCGCGGATCCATTATTTACAGATCGCGGGTCAGGTGAGACTGGTTCAAGCTGGCTCGGCTCCCAGATCGCCGCCAGGTCTGCAGACGCCAGCCAGGCCTTCCCCAGCATATTGATTGGCTGCTGGTCCCCCTCATACATTCCCCACTTTCCACAAGAAACTCAGTGCAGCGCCCCTCAAGCTCCTCTCAGTCAATGCCCTCAGTCCGTGGAGACACCGTCGTCATCTGTTCACACAAAGCCAGGTTCTAAACTTCCCAGGATGTGGCGTCAGTGAAGAGCCCGCTGCCTGCATTGCGTGATGTTATCTGAGAGGCTGTCCAATCGGGGGCAGGTTAGAGAGCACAGTGGTAGACTAGACGTTCGATAGTCATCAGACCCTGTCGCACCCGCAATCAATAGTGCAGGGGATCAGTTCGACCAGCTGTTTTACAACTCGTCCTCAAAATGAGACCGTGCTTGGACAAACCGAGGATTAAGTCGACGACGGCGGCGGCAGTGACGACGACGACGACGAGGAGGAGGTGCAGGAGGAGCAGGAGGAGGAGGAAGAGGAGGAGGAGGAGGAGGAGCAGGAGAAGGAGGAGGAGCAGGAGGAGGAGGAGCAGGAGGAGGAGGAGGAGCAGGAGGAGGAGGAAGAGGAGGAGGAGGAGGAGGAGGAGGAGGAGCAGCAGGAAGAGGAGGAGGAGGAGGAAGAGGAGGAGGAGGATGGGGATGAGGAGGAGGAGCTGGAAGAGGAGCTAGAGGAGGAGCAGGAAGAGCAGGAGGAGCAGGAGTAGGAGCAGGAGCAGGAGGAGGAGCAAGAGGAGCAGGAGGAGGAGCAGCAACAGCAGGAGAAGCTAGAGGAGGAGAAAGAGCAGGTAAAGCCGATTTCGTCGACGACAAAAAGGACAACAGTAGTGATATTGACAACTGAGAGTTTATAACGATGAATACGATGAGGAATCATAGTAGTCGAATGACAAATTTTAATCATGTTTCCATTGATGCGTGTTGGATGATAATGTCAGTCACAGCATGTAAGCCTACCTCGGTCACGTACTGCTTGGTAATAAGCCTGCATGAAGCATTAGTCATGGATACTGCAACACGTCTGCAGCTGGCGCATTCGAAAACTATTTTTAGACTATTCATGCTTCAGTTTAAGTGCCATGTACTAGTTATTATGTTTTGAAGACAGAAATAATATAATTCAAGATGAAGTCGTTTCACGTTTAAAAGAATGATGTGTATTTGCAAGTGTCGTGGGTTATATTAAACAGTCTCGATACAGAGTAGAAAGTCTCCAATGCGGGGAAAACTGTTGATTATTGCAAGTATACTAAATCTTCTGATGAGAAACTGATATGATCCCTTCCAAATGAGAACACATGTGATAAGAAAACAAATGCGATACTTTTAAAGTAAAATCACCCTCTTAATTTAACCTGACTCCGCAATAAAGCGGGCAATGCGCTCTACAGATTACGTGACCATTTCCACGAAATCCTTCGCTCCCCACGGGGGATTTCAGATGAGAGTCTGGAAATAGACGCAAAAATCCTTTGGACAACGTCTTCAAACTCAGTTCAACATGATTCCCTATTGAGAGGCAGACGCATGTCCGCACTCCTTTGGAGACGCTTCCAGACCGTAATGGACGCTGGCGCCGTCGTGAATGAACCAGGCTCTGGGTTGAGCCTGCAGCAGTGGAGCACCAGGTCGGTCTTTCCAGGACTTTCCGCCCCTGACTAACGGCCTCAATCTTCAATTGACTAGAGAGACATCATGAGCCTCGGCCCAGTCCGGTTTACGGCAAGGGCAGCGGAGCGGAAGTAGGGATGACTCCGTCGGCTCCGGCCGCAGCTTCTTCATGAGAAGGTCGTTTGTCATTGACCGCGCGCGGGGTGCGCACACTCCCCCGACGGAGCGCGTCCATCACCGCACGCCATGACAGATGGAGCACCACACAGACCCGATGGTGGTCACCCGGCCTGACCCTTTAAAAATGCTCTCCGTTTATGGAGTCCGTGCCTATTGGCCGGACCAATCAATGTTGCCGGAGCTGGGCGAGTCCCGCTCCCCAAATTCGGGTCAATGGCTAGCGGTGCCGGTCGATGCCTGGTTCCACACACACGGCCCTTGGGTCTTTTTCAGAGAGGCCCCAGCTAGATCGATGCTCGAAAAATGAGTCCACTGTAGCGTCCCGCAGACCCGCTGCCTATAAATGGTGACAGGGGCGCGAGGACCCAAGCGTGCATTTCGCGCCCATCTTCGAGCTACCCCCACTCTTCCAAGCACGAAAGCCGTCTCAAAGCCACGGCAGCACGCTCCAAGAATGTCGTCAAGACGTGTGGAAGGTTCCTGGAAAGCGAACTATTTGAAGGCTGTGAGGTTAGTTTGGTTCATGGTAAAGCTGAAGAAAAAATCAGAGGAAAATGTCTTCATGATTCAGCCAGTTTACTGGCCAAGCCCTTTGCTGCCAGATCAGAAGGTAGATTACAACGGATGATGTCTCTTGCGAGTGGGCGCAGGTTTGATGTGTGTCAGACTTCAAAGAATATTCTATTTTGAAAGTAATCTACTTTAGGAAAATCGACAATATTAAGGGAGAATATATGCCTGAAAAAAGTGTATTTCTTTTTACTAGGAATATTCACTTTTAGAACACCCTACAGGTATTTGATGTGGACTAAGAGTCGAAATAGTTATGCAGTTCAATGCAGGTCATATACATAATAGTCTGTACCTGAAATTCGGGCTTGTGCGCATAATGTTACTAGAATGTTGTCCTCGCAGGATTGAACACTATGGGGGCTTCTCTGTGTGTCATTCTGGACAAGTCCAGCAGTAATAATTTGCGAAATCCACAACTGGATTTGGATGCATCCTCAAGTTTTGGGTTTATGAGAATTATTGCAGGAAACACATGATGCACACATTCGTTGGAGTGATATTTGAAACCCTGACAGCAGAACTACATAATAAGTAAACGGTCTAATGCGCACACAACGTCGTTAACTTTCTGGTAGAAGTTGTCAAAAGGGAAGAATAAGCCTACGTTCGATTTTCACAAGCACAGCAAGGCCTATATTTTCCTGGACTAATGTCGAATTTGATATGAGCGTGTTGAATAAAATAAACTCTTCATATTCTAAAGTAATAGTTGACATGAGCCGCACGAATGATCACACGCAAGCCAGCATCAGTTGGAAGAAAACACATCCACCCTAGTAATGCTAGACGGCCATTTGTTTGTCCAGTCGATATGGCAAGCACCGTGGGGCATCACTCCCAGGACAGGCCCTACACGCGTAAGTCACGCCTTGCGAGGAGCAACACAAAGGCCTTCGAGGTAATGGACCCAATCACTCTCCACGTCGGCTCCAAGTGCTCTGTGACATGCACAACTCACGTGACAAAGGACTAGTCAAGACGTCGTCCTGGTGTCATCATGAGTCATGCAGGCGACATAGTGGTGTAAAGGAGCCTGCCACAGCTCCCTGGGAGATGGAGCCACTCAAGTATCCAAGGCGACCGCCCAGCATTGGGCCGCAGTCTTCGGCCAGAACACTCGCCGAGAACGGTGCGAAATCAATATTTCCCAGCTCATTATCTGGCCTTATAGTGATAAAGCAAAGCAAACACCATCAAATTAAGAGGAAAGCTGGCGAAAAGAACCGTCCGTCTCCTTATCACAGGGTCAGCTGCAGCCTCCTTCCCATGGCTGGCGCACAGTGAAGACATAACGAAAGGAAGAAGCGTAGCCTGTAGTTAAAGGTCATGACCGCTCCTGTTAGGTCTGGGACGCGGTGACCTTTGTAACTTTAATAAATCCAGGACGTTCTGGAAGGTCAACGTGGGACTATCTCGTCTCCATAACGTTGCTGTTTATGGATGCTGCCACTACTACTACTACTACTACTACTACTACTACTACTACTACTACTACTACTACTACTACTGCTACTACTACTATCACCACCACCACCACCACCACCACCACCACAACCCACCACCACTCCAAACCACCACCACCACAACCACTACTATTGTCAATGCTACTACTATCAATACTACTACTATCAATACTACTACTATCAATACTACTACTATCAATACTACTACTATGAATACTACTACTATCAAAACTACTACTATCAATATTACTACTATCAATACTACTACTATCAATACTACTACTATCATTATTACTACTACTACTACTACTACTACTACTACTACTACTACGACGACGACGACGACGACGACGACGACGACTAAATCTAGCACCATCATCACCATTGTGTGCGTCGCTTAACAATTCATCCAATCATATAAAATATTGACCAGTTCTTTCCTGTGTGCCTCGGTGAAGATATGCATGTAAAGTCCGCTTTCTTTTACTACCACTACCACTACCACTACCACCACCACCACCACCACTACTACTACTACTACTACTACTACTACTACTACTACTACTACAACTACGACGACGACGACGACGACGACCACCACCACCACCACCACCACCACCACCACCACTACTACTACTACTACTACTACTACTACTACTACTACTACTACTACTACTACTACTACTACTACTACTACTACTACAACGACGACGACGACGACGACGACGACCACCACCACCACCACTACTACTACTACTACTACTACTACTACTACTACTACTACTGCTGCTGCTACTACTACTACTACTACAACTATGACGACGACGACGACGACGACGACGACGACCACCACCACCACCACCACCACCACCACCACCACCACCACCACCACTAACACTGCCATTACTACTACTGTAACCACATCTACACACCATACACCTTTACCTACCACACCTCGATGTGTGCACTTTGTATTCGGAACAACGGCGGTTGTTACAGATGCCGCAAAGGTTCATCGACCAAAACGGTTCGTGTGTGCGAAGCTCGTCCTTACTTCTGCAAACACAGACCCATCGCGACTTAATTGCTTTGCTCTGCGTCGACTATCGTGCACTGGCCCAGCCTCTTTCCCCAGAGAGCCCCATGCAACCATCTCGCAGATAAGGAGCCTTAATTTGCTGAGACGACGAGACCGACTGGGGCTTGAATTATGCTGCTCTCCCTTTCGGTGCTGCTGCTGCTGCTTTGTAGTCGCTTTCTCGAGGTGCTAGGAGCATGTTGAGAGAACCCTGTCAACGGCAGAGCGGCAGGTCTTGCCTCAGGCCAAGTTTGTCTACAATGAGCAATCCGGGATAAGGTGCGTAAGGATGTGTCGTAGCAAAACCATTACCAGTTTCCCGTGTTTGCTCAAACACTTCACTACGATATATTACGTATTGATGAAACAGTCAGCCACAACAGTTGAAATTTCCTATATTTACCTAAATTTATATTTGTGTCTGAAACTGTGTCATAGATTTTGGGCGTGTTTGTTTGGTCCAAAATCTCGAGAGAATCGCGAGGGCTAGGCGTTGCCTACGTTCCTCGCTCATAAGGACGCACTCGCTGTGGAGGTGGGAAGCCGAAGGAGGTCCGAAGCTCCATCAATTGGTGTGTTCTATGAAGTGAAAAACTGATGTGATATCTGAATCGTGAGTTATTTCGTCTATCGGCAACTTCTTCACCGACTCTGGCGCCAGGACGCAGCCATGTCCTTCCGCCTTGCGAGATGATTGGCCGTTTTTCTAGCTGTAGGAGCGTCTCAATCGCCCTCGACTAGCCACTGAGGGAGAATTGCGAGATTTTGGGCCAAACAAACGCGCCCCAGGACATGCCAAACGCGTCTGAGATGTTTTTCATTTGGTTTTTTTAGTCTTCACCTTTCTCTCCATAATCATATTCCCACAATGCTTCGTTTTATGTCGTTGTAAACATTATGCTATTTCTTCGACGAACACCAGAAAAGGTGCAGGAAAAGTGAGGGGGTTTACTATAATAGAAGGTTTTGCAGATTTAGGGCGGGAAAATACTAGATCTCAATTGCTGGCCTTCTTTGACCTCCCCCATCGATTCATGATACCCCCTACCCACCAAGCATCCCCTACCCCCACCCCCACCCTTCCTTCCCTCTTTCCCCTCCCCTTGCCACGGCGGCACACGTATAAACAAACGTCTGCAGCTGGCTGCCTTGATCACATTTCGGATGCATAATCAAGCCCCGCAGCGCTGAGTAATGCACACAGAAACAGGAGACGGCGGGGAGAGAAAAAGGATCGGAGCGAGTCGATGATGTTCATGCTTTTCCAACACGGCACCAGGGCTCTATATGAGGATCGGGTTATCTACACCGCGCAATAGATTTAGAGGCCTGCCTTTCGTATCGTAACACGCAGCTGGCATGATCTTATAGCCGAATGGAAGCAAACACAAGAAAGACAAAGCACTCTGGGCTTATTGATTCAATATCCACGTATTGTAGTACATTAAATTAAAAAAAACTATCGGTGTACTTTCTTCTTCATTTATTTCTTCACCTCAGAAACCAACGTTTCGCCCTCGTAGAGAGCTTCATCAGGGCCATACACAACACGCAGCTTATAAAATCGAAGGGTAAAGACAGCTCAGAAAAACCATCTCAGAAAAGCACAGGTTCAATTAAATGCATGGACTAAAACCGTTGAAGTAGAGTAGAAGCATGCTTTTTGGATGAAAGTGAGTAGATCACCGGTGATACGCGATGTATACATGCGCAAGGCGAGACTTAAAGGCCTGAAAGGGCTGGTCACATAAATCACAATGACACTCTTGCCATAGGAAATCTACGCTGCCCCGACACCAGCAGAAACGAACTTGAAACAGCAGCAAAAACACCACCATCACGAAACCCCTTCAACGTTGGTTTCTGAAGTGAAGAAATAAATTAAGAAGAAAGTATACCGGGAATTGTTTGGATTTAATATACGACTCGTTGGGAAAGCTTTCCACGGTGTGGTGCTGGACTACTGCTGGAGACGTGTTCTTTTGTCCGTTCGCACGTATTGTAGTATGCACACGTTTTCTGCATTTGCAACACATTCATATGCACAATCTCGCAAGCACGCATATTATGCACATGTAAACTCGTGCACTGCATTCACGCAGCCAAACGTCCATCCGCCCATTCATGCATGCGCGAACAGTGCAAGCAGCGAGTTAAAAGATGTTATCGAATATCTTGCCATGCATACAACATTTACGATCTGATGGGGTTCAAATGAATAAGGTATTGATCTCAGAATGGCCGTCCCTTTCTCGTACTCTGTGTCGATGTCGATTGACAATTTAAATAGTTCAAGAAGTGCACGAGACCCAATCGCTCGCTGACAATGACTTGACTGTTGGAACCTTTGGAGGAAAATTAAATCCAAAACTGCACAACGATATGTGTCTTCGTCACTTTCAGTCAGACAGTAAAGCGTTCCAAATGCACCCTAACCTATCCCATTTCCCATCTCGCCCAGGCATGGCCATTTCAAATCAGTCCTCACCAAGCGAGAAACAAAAAACTGTCGCCTCAGCTGAAACAAAACTCCTAACAGCACAACAACCACCGGGGGCGCTCGATCATCCAAGCACTACTTCGACAAAACAGTGCGGGTGGAGTGGACCAGAAGAAGATGATCGGTGATCACACTGTCTAAGCCATGGCGTTGGGGGATGGCGACTGGCAGGTGGCACCGCAAGCACCTCTCGCCTTTCTCTCCCACCGTCCGCAGACAGCACGGCTCCGGCGAGGGGAGAAAACCGCTCTATTCTCAGGGGTTAAGAAGTACGAGACCGGAGATTACGACCACCCCACAGAAAGGGTTGGTGACTATGTGGCCTTCACCGAAACCTGCCGGCAGGTGCCTGAGTGTAGTACAAGGGTCATGTTAAGGGCACACAGTCGTCCTGTAGCACAGTGCATTGGGATGATTTGCGTTGACACCGTCTAATCAGGCAAGAATACTGTTGAATGTGTCCATTGGCACCATTTGGCAATCTGTGATTGGTTGCAGGGAATCAGGTGGTGTCTTCAAAGGGGCAGCCCCAACTTAGGGTTGATGCATAGTTGCAGCACGATGAGACCATTTTCTATGTTCTCAGGGAGTTCTCTTTCGTGGTGTCCAAAATTAATAAACGCAAGCTTCTTGTCAATTCAGTTTGCTGTAGATGTTGCGTGCCACAAGCTCCTACACCGCGCAAATAACCTCATACACGCCTACCCAAGCCGTTTGTTTAATATCAAACTAATACCTTAGCAGTAGAAAATCGTAAAGATTTATGACCTTCTAAACACCTTGTGGAGCATAGGGCCGCAACCACTCCACGCCAATGGATCCGGGTCTGGGCAGCTATCTCGTCTGCTGGGTCCATTTCAGCCAGGCCGCCCTTGCCTCCCTTTTGATCCATTTTCTTTATGTCTAATCTGGCCTCCCAACTCTTCTCTTCCCCTGTGACTTTCAGTCCAGCGCCCTGCCTTGTGACTTTGGGTGTGTTCTATCCATCCTGCATATTCCTTTCTTCACGTCTAGGCTGATGGGTCTCTGATTAGTTTTTTCTCACAGGTTGGGTTTGGAAATCTTTTCAGGCCACCTGATTTTCATTATGTGTGGTAGGCTCACGTATTATGGCCCAGGCATGAAAGAGAGACATGCTTGGACCCTTTCATTGTTTTGCTCATATCGTCCACCGGGCGAATGACAAACCTGCTACATTCACTTACAGCAGCAGCGTTCTCTTTTGTACCGTTAATGATGATGACGCACAGGCAACGCAACTGCTCCTCTCCCAAACTTTACAGAACGATACAATGCCAAGTGAAAATATGCAAGGGTATCAAATGTTGAAGAGGACTCGGTAGATTACAACGAACGCAGCTGGGCAGTACCTCCATTCCTCCAACTACTTACAATCTCAATTTAACACACTTTTATCTTCTCGGTTCCATGCTCCGCAAATTTCTTAATCAGGGACAGGTTGAATGCATTTGATAAGGCATCCAAAGATGTAAATATCATAGTGTAACGACACTGCATATATTGATATACGACTCTCAGCACATGCATGTTTCTCTTTTTCTCCGCCGCCGGATTAAACAGGACCATGAGCTGAAGATTATAGCCTTAACAGAGGTAGTGACAATGCGAATCGTTTTAAACAATGGGATAATTCAAGGAAAGTCACATTTGAATGGCAACTGTCGAGGTCTGACAACGTCTGCATAGCTAGCAAAAAATTTCACTCGATTGGCCTGACTTCAGGTGTTTGTTAGTTTCCTACCTGCCTGCCTGCCTGCCTGCCTACCTGCTTGCCTTCCTGCCTGCCTGCCTGTCTGCCTGCCTGCCTGCCTGCCTGCCTACCTGCTTGCCTTCCTGTCTGTCCGCCTACCTGCTTGCCTGCAGGCCGCCTTCCCGTCCATCCGCCTGCCCGTCCATCCGTCCGTCCGTCCATCCGTTCAATAACTTGTCTGCCTGCCTGCCTGCCTGCCTGCCTGCCTGCCTGCCTGCCTGCCTGCCTGCTTGCCTGCCTGCCTGCCTGCCTACCTGCTTGCCTGCCTGCCTGCCTGCTTGCCTGCCTGCCTGCCTGCCTACCTCTGTGTTCTGGTTCCCTACATTCTTCTGTCTGCCAGGCTGGCAATCTGCCAGTCACTCTGCGAGGCTGTCGTGCAATGAAGCTCCTCTGGCAGCACATACAGAATGCCTCGAGATAAAGATGCCACTTCTGGCAGCTCGATGTTCATGCAAGATGATAGCACAGTTTCGTCTCCATCGCCTCTCTTTCCCGGCATCAATGCAACAGATCTACACAAACCTGCCCGAAGATCCCATGTGTATCAACCCTGCAACCAGCACTCGGTTGGAGAGATCCGCGTTTGTCTTGGAGAGGACATTGTCTTCTTTCAATATAGGAACTTTCATTACTATAGTGATAGGAACACCCAATTTCCCATCGCCATTCCCTGCGTACTTCCATTTGCGAAGCAACTTAACCCAGAGGCCTGCAAAAATGACTGCAGGCTATGGGTGTCGAAGTGGCCTGGTTCTCATAGAGAAAGAGGTCAACACATGGGTTTAAAGAAGCGGACAGGAGAGGGTAACTAGTGGATGGATATGTACACTGTCGTGATGACTGGTGTTTCAAGGTAGACATCTTTACTGGTGTTTGTTGCATGGCATGTATACCAATGAACACTGTGGAATGTACAGAGTGGCAGATGACGTGTCTCAATCACTCAGGTGGCTGCAGTGGAGGGGTCGCGTGGACAGCCAGAATGACGCGAACTCATTTCATACGCAAGGCCCATCAGACTGCCCATTAATCGGCAGTCAACTTCCGCCATCTCACAACGACATCGGTGAGCTGACATATGTAATGAGATCCCACCGACTTTCTTTAGTCATTTTGAGCGGCGAAATTGCCTGCGATAGCAGCTCCCCGAAGATGGTCACATGTTTACAATGAGCGGTTTTTCTGGCCAGGCATCTCCCTGGCGACACCGCCTCTTGTGCTGGTTAGATGTCAGCATATCGATCCAGAGAGAGTTGCGTCTCCACGCTCAATGAAGAAGATCCTTGCGTCTGTCTCAGTACGAGCTTTGTAGTGGCTTTGGTGTCCGCGTGGCAGGTTGATGTTTGACGTCTGTGCGTTGCTTGACTGTAGCTCGTACTGAAAGCGTAGATGACACGATGTCTGGATACATCTTTTAAGCTCACGATAAGAGAAATTTCCCCACGAGGAATCAATGCTAAATAAATATATTTTTCGCCACGTCAACTTCTATGACATCAACATACATTGTTTCATTTTTGTGCAATCTGTTATTCTCCGACGGTATATTTTACATTGTAGGCTTCGGTCGTAGGTTACAATTGCGAGATATAGGATCAGCTCCAGGGTTGATGCCTTTTTCTGTTATGTTGGATACATCAGCCAAGCAATATCTGTTTGAGTCTTAGCACAGTGATGACGACGACTAAGACGACGACGACAGAAGATGAAACGTAAAATCAGTATCTCTACATGTTCTACACTTGCACTCCTTCGGTAGCACTGTTGCCACATATAAAAATCTACGAAGCTCGCAAGTAACAAAAAAGAGGGGAAAAAGAAGCATAGAATGAAGAAAAGAGACAGAAGAAAAAATGATCGAAGAAAGGAAGAGCTACTAGAGAGCACACTGAGAGCGCAAACCTCCACCAAGAAAACCATAACCGCTTTTCACTGGCTTGGATAAATAATTCCGGCAAAATATTCTGCTAGCCAGGCCTGACGCTACGATTTTAAGTTAATTAAATTGCCGCACAAGGACATGTCGGCTCCCCATCCAGCTGCATCTTAAGATCAAAGATATACACGGTGATTAGACGTGTGTAGTGATATGGATATTCAGTCGATGAAATGGTCTACAAAGAATACAGTTTGTTATCTTGGACGACATAATGTGAGGTCCACACTGGCGTTACATTTCCCATGTGATTCCAGACGTCACGTATCTTGTTACACAGTATTCACAGGTCTGCAATGAGTCGCTCCCGGCTGATGCCTAAGGCCGCTACTGTACCTCCATAGCAAAGCACTGCAGCCTTTTTGTCACATCACTGAGAGCTCCCGTTGCGCGATCGCATGCAACTTTATGCCAAATTCAAGGACGGCAGCACGAAACAATGACTCAGAGCTTTTGTCACGTGAATGTGCAGAATAGCAAGTGGGACATCTAGCACGCCGTGAGTGCGAGAAATGTCGAGCGGCCATAACTTGCAGGTTGCATAAAGTGTAAATAGTACGATTTTTTAAGGCAGCTATTCTTAATCATTGCATTACTTTTCGTAATGAGTCACAAGGGCATAAGACCCATTTGTCATACGAGGAACTTCATGCATCATACGCAAATGCTCGTTTGATGACTCCATATCTTATCATCTCTCTTAATGTCTTTGTTTGCTAATAAAGCCCTTCATGACCGAAGAATGAAGTCTTAAACGTAATAGCGGATATTTTCTAAGGACTTTCGTAGTGCATTACTTCCAGAAATGTGTGTCCCATCTCTACTTGGTCATTCTCCCTATTGGTATTCTTCCCTCCCTGTCCTCCCTTCTTGGTGCCAGGTACAAGAGAATAGGGGTATCACACTAGTAGCATTCACCCATACCTCACGGCCCGCCCTCTACGTAATGACTACAGGTTACCTCAACCATGTGGCTCAGACTCCTGCATTGAATTCATGGTCATGCATGTTGGACTTTGAATTCATCTCCGAAATTAGACAAACTACTTCGATGATATAAGCAATACGACAAAAACCTGTTTTTAATTTCCTAAAATTTAAAAAAGCTTTGAGTGCTTGACCGTTTGAACGACGTGTTCGAGACATAATGCGGTCTCAGTAAGAAAACAACAGTTGTAACGATGACTAAGAGGAAAATTTGACTCATAAAGTTACATTTTCTCTACAAAACATGGAGCTCAATTTGGTAAACACTTCAACCATTGGAAAGGTTTCGCTCAAAGATTATGCCAAATTCAACTTGTCCCAGTGTAACGTTTGACTTACATATGTAAATAAAAATAATACATATTGCCCCAACGTCGTCTGAATGTTCTTTCCTGTCTGTGAAAAAACTTTTACCTTGCAGTTTCTCGGAAACTATGCATCACATTGCCTGTTACCTAGACATAAGGACTGTGGATGATAGGATCTTTCTAGGCACACGTTAATTAACTTCAGACGATTCTCAAGGTCAAAACCACGATGGAAGTCAAGAGTTGAGAAATTCTAAATTAACATAACCTCATTAATTGAACTTACAAGTGTCACCGGACTGGTACAAATTAGTTGATATCAAAGCCCTTTTCGACATGGCTTTCTATTTTTAAACAATTCTCAAAGGTCAAGGCCACATACAAGGAATACAGGAACAACTTCAACAAGGAGATCTGCTCCTAAACTCTTCCTGTTACTACTATCATCTTCATGATAAAGATGGTCTGGACATGACATTTCTAGGCATAGCTATTTCATCGACTTTCAAAGCTCAATCCTAAAGCGGTGTGCGCATAAATGTTTTTTACAATATTCAAGATCATGGTTGCCATCCACCAAACTTGGCAGGAGAGCAATGGGAGGTGCGATTTTCTTAGTACACGTTTTTACTGACCATTCTTAAAAGTCAAGGCCATTGCGGGTAAAATATTCGGAAAATCGGTAACATAATCGTTCTCTCAGAGACAAAGCCTGATGCTGCCACCAACCTTTAAACAGCACTAATGATTAATATCAGCTTTTTTAGGGTCACATATTCTTAAGAAAGAATACAATTACGTTGGACTTGCTGTCACCATTCGACCACGTACCTTGTTTAAAGAGTTTTCTTGTTATAGCCATATCATTGACCACGCTGAGTGATTATGGCAACAACGGTGATCAATAATACAGGGGCAGTTTTATTGTAGGTACTGTCTCAGAGGGTTACCTCTCAATGCACCTCGTAGCTCTTGAGAAGACCATTTCATAGGTCCTCTGAAAATGCAAAGACTGCAGAAGACTATAACGATTATCGTAAAACAGGTTACATCACCAAACTTTATGCACTACATGTATATCATCAAACACCTTATAGGCTTCTGGCTCTTGCTCTGTTTATCACAACCTGGCTTTCACTCTTCGTTCTGCTTCGTTCATCATTGTCATAATGGCTGTGGAACTCCAACAGTATGCAGTCATCTCACCACACATCATTAGATGCTGCCATCTATCAATTATACTAGTATACTCTCATCTATCATACTTTGCAGTGACACTAAATACCATGCAAGAAATTGCTCACATATGCTGAGAGCATCATGAAAGAACTAGACTGGTAAAACGATGTCATGGGGTCACCTGCTATGGGGATGAAAGGGATATACATACAAGCAAACACCCCGCAACCTCAAAAAGAATAGACTGTCCTTGGCATTGGCGCTGATCGCTTGTAGCAGTAGGCCTTCGGGGAACGGAAAACTGTGAACCGTAATAAACAGTGGTGAGAGAGTTAACTAAAGCCATGCAGTAAACGAGCACAAACTCTTTTGTTCATGTGCACAAAACAGAAGAAAATCCGCAGGTTTTAGCACTACACTGCAAGTAATGCACTGATCAATAGCAAGAGCCACTACACACGCTTGTTCATGCACTGAAATCACTTGCCCGGTACTAGTGTTAAAGTCATTGACGTCACATCTTTAAGTCTACAACCACGCACGTTCATCCTCATCTTTTCTGTTTGCTTTTACATCTGCTCGGCTTTTTCGTTCCCCCTACCCCCACCCCCACCCCCACCCCTTACACCCCAACCTCTCATTTCCCCCCTTCAATTCTTTACCTAATGCCTTTTCCATGATAGATGGACGAGTTTCTCTTTTCTCGAGCTTCATTTCTTCTCCGCATGACCTCAACATAGTACACTTCCCCAAAAGGGCCAGTATGCATGAAAAGGAGAGAAGGTTCCTCATGAGCAAGACATAGACATACTACTAAAGGAAATACTATAGAAGTTACGTCAGACGCTACTTGCCATGCATGGGCGATAATTTGCGTTGTAAATGTGACTACAGAGGTATGAAGCAACAAACTAGTGGGTATCCCGGGAATCCCGCCCTTGCGCGCATGCGCAAGCATTTTTGGATGTAATTTGCTTTTTGACAGATAATGCATGCAAGTCCTCGTGCAACTCATCTGCAATCTCCAATGTTTCGTGGCGATAAAATCTAAATTTGCAGTAGATTTCCTCATTCTCGAACGAATCAATCGAATTTGTTTAATCTCTAAATATGCTGTCCCGTCTCTTTCTTTTCTGTCGCTCACCAAACACGATCACAAACAGTGCCATCTTTACTTTAGTGTTGACATTAAGTCCTTGCTCCAGCCGGAGCTTGCACTTTTCCCACCAAACTCTTGAGATTCTGGCTTAAGGGGACGCATATTTCCTTATTTACAACAACTAAGCAATTTCATCTTAATAGTTTTTTAAAATCACAGAAATGCAACCTAAATGCATTGTTTAAATGGCATCAGATAAACTACCTTTGTATACAATGACAAGAGATGCTTCGGCGTTTAGGTGCGTCGACCCACATTTCCATTAATAAAATGTAAGACCTTACAAGACATATTAGTGCATTCAACGTACAACTTTGAGAAATTTGTGCTCTTAATCTCTTACAATTTCTTCGGATGAGTTTCAAGTATTTTTAAAGCGTTTTTGGCGCGAACCGAAGACAACAATGGCGGCTACACTCGCTCCAACTGCGGCTCTACTAATGGGTCCTGATTGTAGTAGAATTTGGGTTGTTTTACTACTTAGTTACTTGTGAAGGAACCACCACTATCGACGCATGCATCCCTTAGTAGTGCTTTTACATAAATTGTTGACACTTACTCACATAGTATGACGTTACTTCCCTCTCATGCAAACGGGCCCAGGAGAGTACGAAGGAGAACTGCCTCTAGCTATTGCACGCTTGCAGGCGTGCTTGCCTGTGTGTACGAAGTACGTCAGTTTTGTTGTAATCGTTGTCACCTCCTCTGGCAACTGCCGTGTAGTGCACGTGATGTGCTGCTGACGCCTTTGTAGGGCGTGGTTTTTCAAGCTCTGACTTGCACGTCATTGACGTCGTGACGCTGAGGTAACTAACTTGCCTGCTATTGTTGCAATGGCCCGTCAATATTTGGCATGTTGTTCAGCGTCACACGTGTTTACTCGGAGGATCGATGGACAACGATCCCCCCTCCCTTCTTTACTGATGCGTAAACACAGATGTTAGATGGTCGAATAGGTAAACATATAATGACTGCTACCTTGTGGGTGACAAAGATATCGATGATAATACCCTCAATCCCACGAATCCGTTCATTTCCGCCGTGCGTACATTTAATAATACTCGCAACTCTCGTTGACAGGAAATGAACTTCCCGGAGCATCCAGATTTGGACACGGAGAGGTCGCGATGGGAGAGACGATAGACTATTTCGGGACAAAGCTCGTTGAATGACTTGCCATCACGGCATACGTAATTTCTGCTTTGGTCCTCTTCAGTGCGTCCATTGGAGACAATGGGATTGGACGGGGTGCTACGAGCGAGCGGCGTAAGGTAATCAAAGCACTTCCAAGCCATTAGGTCTGCCAGGGGAAGGCTGCAGATATGCAGTGTCCGACTTGCCGTAGGTCAAAGCGACCCGAGGATATTCCGCTAGAGAAGAAGTCATGTTTATTAGAACAGCAGCAAACTACGACAGCACGCACACACACACACACACACACACACACACACACACACACACACACACACACACAAACACAAACACTTTCTCCATGCAACAAATATGTAGATCGCTGAGTACCAAGCTTTTGAGAGGAGCGACATGTTATGCTGAATGCCGCTTTCATAACAAACTGCGTCTTTCACACACACACACACACACACACACACACACACACACACACACACACACACACACACACACACACACACACACACACACACACACACACACACACACACACACACACACACACACACTCAATGATAAGGGACAGAAAATAGATACCAAGACCTTCGTGCTTGTGAACTGGTGCCGTTACCTTCGTGACTTTGTTACTGCGAAAAACATCTTATGTTATTCCAGTTACGTTTTAGGACCTACATGTATGGAAGAAAACAGTTGCAGCAACTGACACGTGCTGTCCTTGATAGACAAAAACGGATCATCGATCACTGATTAAACAAAGAACTATGCATGGCAAATTTTTCGTCTCGTCCTGAGAGCAGCTTTGACACCGACAAACTCATTGTTAGAGAGGTCGTTCGCCTCAGAGCGCATTTGAGCCATTTGCACAGAATGCGAATCTTGTAAGCAATGTTTTCTTGCCAACGATTCGGTATCTCATCACGCCCTACGCAAAACATAGCATTATATTGGTAATAAATACAGTTTGATTAGATGGTAAACTCCAGATTATTGTTCATTTGCACATACGCAAGCACGCACGCACGCGCACGCGCGCACACACAGTGAGACAGACAGACAGACAGACAGACAGACAGACAGACAGACAGACAGACAGACAGACAGACAGACAGACAGACAGACAGACAGACAGACAGACAGACAGACAGACAGAGATATACAATGTGGGATGTTATATTGGCTGCAACCTTGTGTTGTTAGCTTTGGTTTAAACGTCTACAACGGGCCAAAGCAAAAAGACAAAATAAAGTATTTACAGGAACTTCCCAACCCTTCAAACTTGTTTAGAATATATATCAGTTCCTGCCAGCCTACCCCCCAGTGCTCTCCCCTCTTGCAAGAGTACACGGTCAGCCCCTCAGCCTCTACTCGCTTGTTGAAACCATGTCTTTAGACAGGCGGAGATGGGCGAGCATGCTTTGTGGTTGGACGATGTGCGAGGCGCAGTGCACGGCCCTGGGACGGAGAAATCTGGGTTTATTTAAATATCGTGACAATGTGGGATGTTATATTGGCTGCAACCTTGTGTTGTTAGCTTTGGTTCAAACGTCTACGACGGGCCAAAGCAAAAAGACAAAATAAAGTATTTACAGGAACTTCCCAACCCTTCAAACTTGTTTAGACAGAGATAGGTGAGAGAGGGGAGGGACGGGGAAGGAACGGGGTGGGATGGGGGTGGGAGCGTGGAGGAGTGAAGAGAAAGAGAGAGAGAAAGATCAGAGAGAGAAAGAGAGAGAGAGAGAAAGAAAGAGAGAGAGAAAGAAAGAAAGAGAGAGAGAGAATAAGAGAGAAAGAGAAAGAGAGAGAAAAAAACAGAGAGCGAGAGAGAGAATATATAAAACAAGGGTAGTGAATTATCCTTAGCAGCCTGCCTGAATAGAGAAATTAATGAATGACGTTGTACAACCTATCAGCTTTAGGGTACTATTTAAGGCCGTTGACCACGACATTTTCGAGAGCTGGTTTGAGCAAAGTGAAGACTATATATATTTGCCTTCTACCAATGACGTATGGAGACGCACTGGGACTATTCTTACCCCCGGGCCTCCCATGGGTGGAGGGTGGGGGGACGGGGAAAGAGGGATGGGGGAAGGGGGGGGGGGGGCTGATACAGAGCCAGGGAGAATTAAAGCATAGGAAGCTAAACAATAGGAATGGGGAAAGTATTGATAGGGTAAGAAGTTCACCAAAGAAACTGATGTGGGGAGGTACAGATGGAAGAGACAGCGATACATACACAAGAAATGTTACAAGCAAGCAGTAATGTGCGGAAGGCGGGAGAAGTGGCAGATAAAGGAGTCAGTTACTGAGTTGCAAGATTCAAAACGAAGAGACGAGGCTGGAGGCATGTGTGGAAATGGGGTGGAGATACGGAAGAAGGTTGATTGACAAATAAAGTACAAGCCATGAAAGAGTGGGGTCAGGGTAAAGGTAGGGAGAAGATTGAGGATGGAGGCGTGTATGGGTGTGTGTGTGTGTGTGTGTGTGTGTGTGTGTGTGTGTGTGTGTGTGTGTGTGTGTGATTGTGTTTTGTGCGTGCGTATGTGTGCGTGTGTGTGCGTGTGTGTGTGTATGTATGTATGTGTGTGAGTGTGTTTTGTGAGTGAGTGTGTGTGTTCATGCGCGCGTGCGTCTGCGTGTGTGTGCGTATTTGTGTGTTAAAATGATTTGGAAACAGTGGATGGTGGCATTAGGAAGGAGATAGGGCAGGGTAAGAAGTGGTCAGCGTGGTTCTAGTCCATAAGTACGTAGAGGGTGAGGATGGGAAGTAGGGGTAATGGCAGGCGAGAACGTTGATACAGAAGGGGTGGGGGGGTGGGGGGCAAAGATATGTAGAGGATAGGGGGGGGTGGGGGGTAAGGGAAGAGGAAATCGACAACCTACCTGAGTGGGAGGACCTGCGTGCCCGCTGAAAGAGGCGGGGACTTGTGCGGGGGGAGAGACGATCTCCCAGAATGGGGGATTTCTTAGCCCGGGAGGTGGCGGGCGAAGGTGTCAGGAAGTCCCATGTCTCTGCCATCTCTGTCTTTCCGGACCTCTGCCCGCCTTCCTGCCCCGGCTCTTTTCGCAGCCCAGGTCTGCGAGGCTACCCCTGTCTTGGGCCGGAATCCAAGATCTTCCACCGCCTCACCCTTCTCACCAACTTCTCCCCGCCTCCCCCGCAAGCAGCCCCTCCCAACCTTGCCTCAACTGACCCCACCCTTCCTAACCTCCATCACTTCACCCCAGCCTTCGTGCCACATGGCCACGCTCGATGGCAAGCGCTCTTGTGCAGCTTCAAGTCGGTCTACAGAGCTGCCTGCCGTAACACGGAATTTGCTACCATCGCCAGACGGGAAGGGCAGAGCGGGGCAGGGCCAGTGTAATGTAGTGTAGTGTAGAGTAGTGGAGTCCAGCCTGTGGCTGCCTCCGGGCGGGCCGTCTCTAGCACTCCGCGAGTCTGTCTGACTGTCTGGAGATGCCAGCCCACACCCGCTCACTCAGGGGGTCTGCTTGGGTGTGATACGCTCACCCTCCTGCGTACCCCTCAGGGCATGAGTTTTTATTGCCCGCCCCGTTCTCCTCACCCAGCCACCCCTCATCTTTTCCGATAGTGCATACCTGGCCCTTTTCCTCCAAGTGCCTCTCACACATTCACAGTCTGAGCCCCTGGGTCACGAAGGAGCACACTGGACGTCCAGAAACTGATAATAGGATGCTTGGAGGGACAGAGTTCTCCTCGGAAGGACGGCTGCCTACCGCTTCCTCGGCGCTCTAGAGAATTGTACAAATGCCTCGGAAAATTCTGAAGCAACCATGTTCAGATTAGCGTGTGCACCTTCGGGTTATCTCAGGTTCTCGAATCTTTGAGTCCCGCGGCCTTCTCCGCATTGCTGCCATGACCATGTTGGTGATGGTTATACAGTGAAGCATTCGAGATGGAATCTGTATCAGTGCCCAGCTAGTTAGATACGCGTGAACAACAGATAAGTAGACTCCGGAAGGAGATAAGAAATATCCACGGACGTCCCTACGAAAGGACGTTGCGGCTGCTGTAGAGGAACGCTTTTCATTCCAAGGCCTCCAGCTCCGGGGAGGAGTGTGAAGAACGCTGTCCAGACTTACAGGAAATGGAGAGTTTCTCCGCATACAGAACGCATGAAGACTCAAGGTCGCCATTTCCGCATGGAAACCGGAACTCGACACCCACTCCCGTTATTTTGGCCAC
>JAWQFJ010023208.1:0-7500 GCA_034096865.1 Theodoxus fluviatilis | reverse complement strand
AGAAAGAAAGAAACAGAACGAGAGAGAGAGAGAGAGAGAGAGAGTAAGAAACGGAAAAAAGACAGAAAGAAAGAGACAGAACGAGAGAGAGAGAGAGAGAGAGAGAGAGAGAGAGAGAGAGAGAGAGAGAGACCAATAACTGTGAATTGTCTGCCTGAGGGCACTCGCTTCCTGTGTAGAATTCCCGTGTCCATTGATAATAAACATTTCTCTTTCTTTTGACTAGAAATCATACTAGCCTGAATGGCTTGCGTTATTTCCTTTCCTGTAATTCAAGGCAATGTAGTATGCTGAGAAGAAATTAGTATCAAGACAATAGTGTCCAGGCCATCCACCTCCGTACACTGATCTTTGGAGTCCCATACGTATCGTGCATGGCGACAACAGCTTCATATATACTGTACAACACAACAGAGACCATTCTACACCACATTTCCATCATTGACTGACACGCCACAAAGATGCATGAACACACTCTCTAGACGAAGACTACGGTACGAAACGGAGGGACAAGCACGTCTCACCAGTGGGCGTGCTTCCCAGGCAAGCAGACGTGGTCGCCAGGTAGTTAACACGATCAATAACAGTAATTGTCAACTCCCTTGAGTCTCCCAATTAACCGAATGCATTTACTGGATCAGCAACAAGCTCGCCTACACGCCACGATGTTGTCTACAGATATAGACACAAGTTGGCCGAGACCGAGGGAGGTAGAGGTCACCGTGTAACTCAAGGCAACTGGCAATAACGGCAGACCTGCAGTGTATGGATGTAGTCGTCGGGAAACAGTGACAACATTCTCCTAATGACCTCAATTGTCAAGGTTTTACTCTAAAGATTCTGAATCCGGTTGACTCAAACACCGGTTCAAAAATGCACTATAAGGTATCAAGTCACTTAACCTTTAGGCAACAGGTGTAGACTTCATGCAGCAGAAGCCAAGTCCATACGTGAAGTATCAGTCAGCAAAAGACAACAATCAGCAGGGGTTATTCTGTTCATATTTGCATTTCACAACGTTTGGTGTTAATTTCAGGTTCAGCTCCTAGAAATCCAGTTCAGACAAGTATGTAAATCAGGCTACATTGGCCTTGACCTTTGGAGTCCAATGACAAAGACTCATTAACGTGCTACCATTGCAACAAATTTGGTGGCAGTATAAGGCACAGTCTCGGTCATAATTCCCATGTTCGAATCGTTCCACGTTTTACAACACTGTGACGTTGATTCTTGAAGAGAATAAAATGTAAACACTTTGTCCAGAAACTTCATGCCACTAACTAACTCTGCTACCAATTAACATTGTGCCAACATTTGTGACAGAAATGCGAGTTTCTTGGAAAATGGAGATATTCCTCTTTTTCCCCTGAGATCTTGAACACAACCATCCCACCTCTATCCCCCCCCCCCTTGGCCCCGCAAAGCTTAAATCTTCGATAAAGGTAAAGGTATCTGGAAAAGACTCACCATGTCCTTCATTAGAGTTCAAGTTCAAGTTTGGGTGCCAGGCCCGTCAAGGCAAGGCACAATTTATTCTTTACCCTTGGGGGCATTTAGAATATTAATAACAAAACCAACTATAACATACATAATTGAATCAGAAATGGAAAAAAGAAGAAAAAAAAGAAGAAACAAAAAGTCAAAAATAGAAAAACGGAAAAAGAAATGTACAATGAGGAAAAATTGTATATGGAGGAAAAAATACAACTCAATACACGCAACATAGCTCTAGTATAACTTTTTTACGTGTGCGCCCGCACACACACACACACACACACACGCACACACACACACACACAAAGACACACACACACACACACACACACTAAACACACACACACACACACACACACACACACACACACACACACACACACACACACACACACACACACACACACACACACACACACAAATACTAGGTCGAGGCAATACAATGACTCACGTTGTCTACATACGAGACTCCTCTGGCAATCAAAACTCTTTCCAGATCATCGAAGGCTTGATACAAGGAGTTCAAATTTGAGAGCAGACCTTCTCACTTTTCGCATCAGGCCTCGCTTGAACAACTAGGTAGCTACGCAGGCTAATGGTGAGAAGGGAGAGAACATTTAGACTACATCTCGGACATGTTTCTGCCCATATAAAAAGCAACAAATAACAACTCTACTGGAAGCCGTAGGAAAGTATCCTCCCTTCCTCACTATCGCAGCTCCCACTTTGTCGCGTCGCCGCCATGTATTACTTTTATTATACCTCGACTTCTGGTCGCATTCTCGACAGACTCCGTAGACATGGCGGGGAGAAAATCCGAAGAACGTGCTTATCCGTTGACCGACTTGTTAAAAGCGCAATCCTAGAGTAGATCAGACATCACAACGCTCAAAGCTACTTGAACTCTGGCATTGGCCTTGTTGCAAGAAGTTGGCGAGAGCGAAACACCGTAATGTCGTTTTGAAGCACTCTGGGACTCTCTCTTTTGATTGCCTCCTGCTCTTTCTAAATGTATGGACCAAGAGGCGATTCGACCTTTGCGAACTCAGCAATTTCTGTTCGTGATGGAAATGGGGGGGAGGATGTCGATCTCCCAGCGCCTTTTCTCTGCTGCCTCCCACACTAACATCACAAGGGAAACTAATGCCACCCCAAACCCAGTCCACGTTCCAAAAATCAATGAGTGAACCTCTCCCCCTATTGGAATGCATCCTTAGAGGAATGTCGTCTTTGGTCATGGACAAAAATGTCAGGAATCAATCATCACTCAGTCCAACCTGGACATGGAAAAATCATCAGCAATCATCAACGCCCTGCCCTAGACACCAAGCGCCGTCTGGTTGCATGCTATGTGGTGGCGACCTCCGCGAACGATTGTAGGGCTGGAGGGAATAAAAACGATCAGTTGCTTGGTCCTTCCATCCGTCCAGTCTCGACATCACCTCGTCTGTGCGTCATTCCGTCACTGCAGCAACCCGAAGTAAACTTACGGTAAGGCTGAAGGGGGGAGGAAGGGGTGAGTGCAGGATATGTACGAGAGGGGTAGAGGGGTTTCAGTTGGGTAGGGGTTGGGGGTTGGTAGGGGGAAATATTGAAGATTTAGGATTGATGGGGTAGGAGTGTAGGTACAGGGTTCACTGTTAGACTGTTCAGCGGGGGGAAACTCTGGGGTTGCAGATTCAGGT
Organism: Theodoxus fluviatilis; assembly: GCA_034096865.1. Lineage (NCBI taxonomy): Eukaryota > Metazoa > Mollusca > Gastropoda > Cycloneritida > Neritidae > Theodoxus > Theodoxus fluviatilis. Next base: position 4,321 of record JAWQFJ010023208.1, on the reverse strand, counting down.
GATGAAAGTGGGACTGCCTTTGAAGATGGGATGAGGGTGATAAGGGGGTAGGGGTTACTTCTATTTAATACTGGGGGAGACTGGGGTGGGGGTGGGGGTGGATGGCCGGGTACAAGAGGAGAGTATGGTTAAGGAGGGGAGGGGGTTGCTTCGATTTAGCGTTGAGGGTAGAAGTCCCCAGGACGGAGAAAAATGGGAAGGGGGAAGGATTGCAAAGATAGAGGGAGGCGGATTGGGTGGGGATAGGAATGGGGGAATAGGAGGATGGAGGGGAGGCTGGTTACTGACGAGGTGGTGATTGATCTGGGGCGATTTCCCGTGTGCAGATTTTTGCGTCATTAGCGGGATTTCCCCATGGGCCCCTATTCACTGACCAGCCTCCCAGGGGGCGAGCCGCCATTACAGGCACGCCGCCAGAGCGCCCTGTCTCCAGTCAGCCTGCACAGCGCGCCCGGCTCCCGCCCTTCCAGCTGCACCGTGACCTGCCTTGGCAAACAGGCCCTGGTAAACATTTCTGTCCCCTGTGATTTCTGGGAGCGCAGTAGTAGAATGCAGGCGTACACACAGCGATTCCTTGGCACTCTTTAAAAGGGCAGTGATACAATCAACTGCAAACATGTGATATCCCCGCAATTCAAATGTGCGCGTCAGTACGCAGTTAGAAAATACGCCTGTTCTCTGGCATGCTTGTAGGACTCTGCAAAGTGCATCGAGAGACTCGTCTCGTCCTCAGAGATTACAAAATGCACGTTAGTATGCAGGTGTGAACACGGCTGTTTCACAGGTTGCTGTTAAAGGGCGCTGGGATGTGAAACACTATTGATTTTGGGTCTCATTCGGGGGCATCTAGACAACGTTGGGAATGAGGCTTGCTTGTCCTTGGCACTAATAAAGGACATCACAATATCTCACGGTGAAAGCGTCTGGTCCTGAGTGATTTGAAGGTGAATGTCAGTAGCAGAAGGGAAATGCCACTCTTCTGCGTTTTGTACGCCGTGTCTGTATGCAATGTGCAACAATGTGCATGTGTGCGTATGTGTGTGTATATATATATATATATATATATATATATATATATGGGTGTGGGTGCGCGCACGTTTGTGTGTGGGTGCGCTCACGTTTGTGTGTGTTTGTGCGTGTGTGTGTGTGACTGTGTATGTGTGTGTGAGCTGGAGAGAGAAAGAGAGAAACAGAGAGTGAGAGAGAGAGAAAGAGAGAGAGACAGATAGATATAGACAGAGAGAAAGAGAGAGACAGAGAGACAGAGAGAGACTGACAGATATAGAGATAGAGACAGATAGAGACTGACAGATATAGAGATAGAAAGAGAGAGAGAGAGAGAGAGAGAGAGAGAGAGAGAGAGAGAGAGAGAGAGAGAGAAGGCAAATCAAGACATGGAAGCGTATTCAGTTATTCATCAGGCCCAAGTCCCAATGATGTGAGGCTGTGTCTAATTCTAGGCAGGGCGGCGAGATGAAAGGGTAGGCGCTATACGTTGTTTCTTCTAGACTGTCTTCACGCAAGCTGGCCTCACAGGCTACCTCTCGCCTCACCGTCCATCAGCACTTCTCCACGCACATGCTCATGGCCACTGACTTCCCTCTCCACGCACATGCTCACGGCCACTGACTTCCCTCTCCACGCACATGCTCATGGCCACTGACTTCCCTCTCCACGCACATGCTCATGGCCACTGACTTCCCTCTCCACGCACATGCTCATGGCCACTGACTTCCCTCTCCACGCACATGCTCATGGCCACTGACTTCCCTCTCCACGCACATGCTCATGGCCACTGACTTCCCTCTCCACGCACAAGCTCATGGCACTGACTTCCCTCTCACGCCACATGCTCATGGCCACTGACTTCCTCTCCACGCAAGCTCATGGCCACTGACTTCCCTCTCCACGCACATGCTCATGGCCACTGACTTCCCTCTCCACGCACATGCTCATGGCCACTGACTTCCCACTCCACGCACATGCTCATGGCCACTGACTTCCCTCTCCACGCACATGCTCATGGCCACTGACTTCCCTCTACCTCTCCTCATCTTAGTCTTTTGCTGTCGGTGTCTCTCATTGCATCAAGCGCTTCAAGCAATCACTTCTCGCTGCTTTAGTTACTACTTTCCCTGATTTCCACCCGTGTCAGTGTCCTCCTCCGTGGTCTCCCCCTGCGTTTTGGGGGTAAGACAGACACACCGGGCCTTGCTAGGTGATTCGCAAGAGCGAATGACTACGCAAAATCGTGACGACTTAACCAGTTCTATTGATTTTCGAGATTAATGGCCTTACATAGCCAACAAAGGCTGGTGGGCCGTAAAACCCTCCATTCATCCATCAATCCCTCATGGTCTTGTAACATTACTTTGTCTTATCACCTATTACTGGGTCACCATCTTTCATTAATTTCATTGCATCACTTAGTCCTACATCTATAATGAGCCACTATTTTCCATCACTCCCCATTACATCATCATCTTTCTTCCTCACCTCTCAAAGTGTCTGCTTATTTCCTACATTATCTCCCTGCATTGATTTTCTATCCATCTTTTCTCATTACATTGCCTTCTTTTTGTCATCATCTCTCAATCCATCACTCTCCTCCCACCATTGAATCTCACAGCTTTATCCTAATTTTTTCATCACATCCCTGCATCATTCTAACACATCTCATTGCATCATTCTCTTCTTTCCGTCATCTTTCTCTGCATACTTGTCTCTTTTTTATTAATCTATCACACCGTTACCTCCCTCCCATTGCCTCTTAATGCATCGCTATCATCATTCCATAATCTCTGGCCGAATCACGCTACTTTTCATCACCTCTGACTGAATCACGCTACTTTTCATCACCTCTGACTGAATCACACTACTTTTCATCACCTCTGACTGAATCACACTACTTTTCATCACCTCTGACTGAATCACACTACTTTTCATCACCTCTGACTGAATCACGCTACTTTTCATCACCTCTGACTGAATCACACTACTTTTCATCACCTCTGACTGAATCACACTACTTTTCATCACCTCTGACTGAATCACACTACTTTTCATCACCTCTGAATCACATGTCCTTCCATCACATTCCAATGCATCACTGTCTCTTCTACATTATACCAGCTTGCGATAATCTTTCGTTCCGCTACCACCACCACCACCACCACCGCCACCACCTCTCTCGGCATCACTCATCCATGCACCATCTCTCACAGCCCCTCGTTTCACTCCACCACATTTCCCTGCCTCAGCCTTTTCCTTCCTCGATTTCACTTTTTCATCACCAAGCTTCCCCCCTCAGTGTCTAGGGGTTCGTTAACTCTAAAAGCCTTGCAATGACCACATCAATAATGACAAGCAGGTTTCCTCTACAGCACCTGGGTCCATAATAGTGCTGTTGCTCGGTGTTACGGTTCAGCCTTTATTCCATTTTTCTGTATTGTTTAAGGCATTCACCATAACGATGTTTTGGCGGGAACAAGCTGAGTTTTGCACTTTGAGACCGGTTTTTTTTGGACGCGGTTTGTCTTAATAAAATTATCAGTCGAATGCAACAATGATTTGATTGGTTAAGGATGGTGGCGATGTGCACTGTGAGTAACTCTTCCGTCTAGAAGATTGAAATTTTCTTATCAGTTGACTCTGAGAATGTCGTCATGAGCAGACGTATTTCGAGCAGCTCCGTGTCAAGGTAGACACGTTAATGTCTAATCCTTCCCCCAACCCCGCCCCCGACCATCTGAAAGGCTGTATCAAGAAGAACAGTGCCTTCCCTGAATGAAAGAACAAGCTTTGCTGGATTATGATGCCGAGTTTCGTTGTATGGAGAAGTTTCATCGTTTGACACTGAGCGCTTGCTGAGTGTTAAAACCCGTGTCAGTTCGGATACATGTGTGTGGGTGAACCCACAAGTGTCTATGGCCTTTTGATCCTCTTTTTAAGAGGTGTAGCCTTGAGAGAGAGAGAGTGTGTGTGCTTGTGAATGCCCATTTCTGAGTGGACATCGTTTTTGGGCAGAAGTTTTCGTTGGTGGAAAATTCGAGAATCGTCGTCACCCATCAGCGTGAACTTGTGAGTAATCGGGGGTCAACTTTGGTTTCGGGTCAGTGAAATTAATCCTCTACTTTTCAGTCAGAGAGTAGACTGATAGAATTGATTGACATTTTCATTCATATTGCCTTGAAATTTGATTTTACTCATGATTAAGTCTGATTAAAGAAAATCTTTGATGAATAATGTGTCACGTCATGCGAGTGTGAGATGAGAGTGAGTGAATTAATTATCCCCCCTCCACTAGTGATACCCCTAGACA
>JAWQFJ010023202.1:0-19291 GCA_034096865.1 Theodoxus fluviatilis | reverse complement strand
AGTGTTACGATCTACCCTCCCCTGTTTTTATTTCTCTGTGTGCTTTTGGTAAAATGCCTACCCTGTCCTACGTTTTATGTGTGAGCTAATGAAGTATCATACCACTACCATTATGAATTGTGTGTTAATGCATGTTTTAAGTGATGAATACTTAAGGATATAGAAGCCAGCCAGACCTCAAATAAGTGTAGTATATTAGGCAACCAGCCATGCCTTGAGAATATATCACTGTGTTGGTGGGAGGAGTGAACAATTTTCAAGTTTGGCGCCAAGCTTTGAGCCCAGAGAATTGTGCTGACTGTGCGAGACTTTTGAGAGGGAAGAAACTCTGCTGACCCCAGTAATGCGCCAATTTTCTTTTCTTTCCTATTGGTCCAGAGTAGTGAACTGTTAATACATTGAGCGGTAAAAAGTGCCGAGTAAGCAGGCGCCTAATTTCCCCTTCTTCCCATTGGTGAATATCTGAGACTCTCAACGCAGACTGTGGAAGCAGGGATAAATACAGGCAGAGTCTGCTCGCTAGGGACTGGCCCGTTTTGCTCCTATACTGGGGAGCCCAGAATACAATCAATGGTATGTAAGCCAGTCTGACCTAGGGGACAAGGACGGGGATGCTTTCACACCCACCCACCCCCATCTCACCGCCTCCAGCCCCAAGCATGGGTGAAATGCGGGCAGCTCCAGAGGAGATGGCCGTCGCCTGATCCCCAGCCTGACACCCCGCCACCAGAACAGACGTAAGGAGAGATGAGGCTGTTTCAACGCTCCCATCTGCAGGACCCCACCCCTGCATCAGTCCACACCCCCTCGGCGCTTCAAAACAACCCCCTTCAAGACCAGCAGCTGGGTCAACTGCCCCGAACCCCCCTTTCGCCAGGATAACGCCAGTGTCACGCTGCCCTGACCCTCTTCGTCATTTCTCCACAGGACTCAGTGAACTCTCAGATAAGTTACCTCCATATAGAAAAGGCTGGCTGGCTAAAAACTAGAATTGCTCAAAGAAATTTCATTCATGTGCTTGATTTACCAATCATGTTTTTAAATCTCTTCCCATATCATTAAAGTTCCTTCTTAATTATGACCTTGTGTCCTCTTGCGTCACTGCATGAGTGTGAAAGAAAATTAACCTGTTGCATTTCTCCTCCACAAGTATTAACCCCCTAGACGAGCGCATATCACGCCGAGCCAGTGTTTTTCCAGAACACAGGAGGAGTAACGTCACAGAAATGGTGCTCTCGTCCGGGATTTAAGTCAGTGAATGTAGTTGTGGAAATTTTATATCACTCATACAGAGTAGACACTCCCTTGGGTTGGAACTGTTGTGCTGTGTCGTGATTTGTCACTCATCAGGCATTGGTAGAATTGTTGGTGGTACCTTCACGCATGAAACTTTGCTGACTGCATTATTCTTGATTGGGTGAACTTAGTTTGAAGTTGCCCTGTGACCTTTTGTACTGCCTGTGGGTTATTCCTGTGACGCGATGGCTAGAGTGATAGAGGGTAGGCCTAGCGTTAAGGATGTGTTGTCACTAGACAGGGCAGTGCTGGATAGTCTAGTCAAACAGTTTGGCTTGGAGGTGAGCGGAGGAGCTAAGAAGGCGGTGGTGTAAGAAATGATGATTAACTTCGTGTTGGGAGCACATTGTGAAAATGGAGAGGCGGATACAGAGAGAGAGAGAAGAAGAGCTTCTTACGGCCTATGAGCCCTGGAGAGTGGGAGAGAGAGAAGCGAGAGTTGGAGAGAGAGAAGCTGGAGATGGGAAGAGAGATGTCAAGTGTTATCGATGTTTTTGATTTGGGCACTTGAGTCGTGATTGTGGGAAGGAGAGAAAGAAGAGAGATGAGCAACGAAGTGCGAGCAGGTCACCTAGAGTTTGTTATCAATGTCTATGTCGAGGTTTATCTATAGTTACAATAGGTTCATCCTCAGAGAGACGACATAGTCGCCCCTCGAGGGGAGAGACCTTTAGATAAATGATGAGTTTACAACCTAAACTCAACCACCACTCCTTGGGGGGACACCACAAACATCAAGCATGCCAACCCACATGTGAATAAAAGACCACTGAATCGGGGAATAAATAAACAAATTAAAGTTTATTCACAATCACATTGACAATAATAAGAGAATGCTCTCACAAGAGCCAAGCGATCCCCCAAATACCACAACCTGGGATCAAAACACACACAAGGGGACAATCCCGTCACCCTATAATAACAGGGAAACCCCTTCCCTCTCTCCTCCATCATTTCACCAGAAACTGAAATAAATTCACAAGCAACTCAAATCCAAAAATCCACAACTCCTTCTACCACTCGTTCTGACAAGCTCCTTCAGAACAGTGATAAACTTCCCCAGAAATAGAAATGAAAGCAATCCACAGGATATGACAGCCAGTCACTCCCACTTCCACACATAACAACACACGCGGCAGCCGCCGCATACCACAGAACCCCTTCCCCCTACCTTGGCTTCCCCCACTTCCCCTAGTGGTGACACTTCCGCCCAACTCGACCGGCGGCAAAAATGTAAACAAGGTAGACTCCGCTCCACGCACTCTCACTCTTGCAAATGCTCCTCGTCCGACAACTCACACGAAACCATACACACACGTGCAACACTTCACGTCGATATAAACAACAAATGAGGAGAATAAACGGAAAGGGCCAACCTTACCATCTTTTCGCCAAACGTACGCTTTCCTAGTCCAGCGTACTCTGATCTCCACGTGGCTTTCCCCGGGCCCACGTGGTCAGAAACAACACGGCGATAAACACAACCAAATCTCCCAGAAAGAATCTCCAGAATAACCAAAATCCACTTCTCACACTTTCAGTCCACCTGAAATGAAGACATTGTTCCAAAACCACCTTGAACAAGTCACTGAACTCAAACACAGTCTCCCTTGGAAGCCCAGAGTAATACTCTCACAGCCGACGCACGCCAGGCGTCTCCGGTGTCCAGACAAGCAGACCCCCTTCCCGTGAATTAGGTCCCTTCCCTCTTGTCCGTTGTGAGATTAACCCTGACTTGCAAGCGCCACGCTTAATTCCCCAAGTCAGTAACAGTTTAGAAAACGATCCTAAACTTCGGCAGATTCACCACAGTCATCCGAGCTAGAGTGATAATTATCGTCCTATGAAAGAACCAATTTAAGAATCACTCTCTCCCCCGTCGCATGTCCACTTGCGACAACAGCTGCGCTGTAACACCGCCCCGAGCGAATGTACACGCTAGCACTTTCTCCCCTCCCCTCTCTGCCTCCAACCAATCTCTCCCTATAGATTTAAGCCACCCGTGCGGCCTCCACACCTAACCCTAGGTGTACTTCGTTAGACGGTTAAACGTCGGCACACAGCCAGTCCTAACGAAGTTATAGCTACCAAAGCTACGAAGAATAATACTTGCACGACCGTGGAACCAAACGGTCTGACGAAACGCTCCCACGCGCTTCCGACGTCGCTCCAGCCTCGCACCAAGGCCTCTCCTTGCCGGCGCAGCTTTTCTTTGGAGACGTCAGGGTTCCACGAGCTCCACCCGCGTGAACTCGATGTGACGGTACTGCAGGGCTCCACCAGTAGCGGACGCAGCACCCGTGGCATCACGTAGGAACGAAGAGGTGGACAGGTAGACCCGCAGACGCATAGACGCATAAACAGCCAGGTAAACAGCAAGGTAGCCCAGCGGCTGAGCGGCCCAGAACCCAAGCAGCCAAACGACCAAGCAGCAAACCGGCAAATCAGTTCAGCCATTCAATTCAGCTCAAACCAGTTCAGCCTGAAACCACACACCGTTTATGCCCCGAAAAAAAAAAAAAGAAAAAAATGAGCCATAAAAAAAAGAAAAAAGAGAATGAACAATTACCCTTTTCCCCTTTGAATTTACTCGAGCGAGATTCAATATTTTAGCGACGCGTTTAACCCAGACGCCCCAGTTGAACTGCTTACTCATTCCCGGCAAGAAAGATTGAATTTACATTCATTTACTCATGAAATAAAATTGATAAATCATTCCCCACAGATTTACTTCAGACTTTAGAGGTACGAATCACCCATGCCCAAACGGATGACCCAGTTCCCGCTCAGATTGAACAATCAAATACCCCACGTGGCAAAAGCAAATGGCGGAACAGCGATATTTACCCCAGTCCAGGCCGTGGTTCGGTCTACAAGACTTCGTCCTAGTCACCCATTCTCATGTGCTCAACTGCTAGCCTGAGTTGACACAGAGAAATTCCACAAGAGGCCAGCCGCCTCAACCCGCCACCCATGGTAGCTCCACGGTCAGCGGGAGTTCCTCGCTCCGCTACCGTCTCATCCCAGCGATGAGTAAGATCTCCTAGACTAACGCTACCGAACTCGGGCGTCCCGCCTCCCACGTGATTAACCGCCAATCACTAATGAGGATTTTCCCGCCTCTAATATTTTCTCCAATCACGCAAGCCAAAAATTCCCGGGCTATCAGCCCATGCCGGAGATGGTGTAAACCCTGTAGATCCACGCTATACCACCTTTGAAGACCCCCCAGGTTCCCCTCGGAGTGACGCTGTGGCACTCCACTACACGATAACCCCGCCCACTGCGCCAAACGCTCGAGCGCAGATACGGAGAAGATTTCTACACAACCAATTTACAATAAATGATGAATAACCCACATCACCCTTTTGTCGCTCATCATGCGACAGTCTAAAACCCGGACACTTGGCTAGTGAATGTCGAATGAGGTTGACTGCAAATGCTAAAGCTCGTGTGACATTGGTGAGAAGTCTTGGCATGGTGCCAAGGGAGAGAAGACCAGTGTGTGAGATTGGGGATGGAGTGAAGATGGAGACACGTGAGTCTGGTGTACTGAATCAACCGGCTCGCCCGGTGAAGGAAATTGTTGTGGAGTGCTCTGCTCCCTATGAGTCTTGGGGAAAATTGTGTGTGGGGAAAAAGGAAGTACCTATCGCTGTGCGCCATTGTACAGGCGCAGAAATGACGTTGGGGCGGTCTGGGGTTCTGGCAGACTAGAGAGAGTCAGACACTGGGAAGAGAGTCCGATTGACAGGCTTTGGTAGTGTAGTGGTGTTGTCACGCGTTGGCAGTATTGGTGATACTACTCCCTTGCATGAAGTAATGCTGAGAACGAAGGAGTATTGTGGGCACGCAGTAGTTGGCGTGTTGAGAGAGTTGCCTGTTCCAGGTGTGGATATTATGATAGGCAATGACCTAGCCTAGTCTTGGGGAAAATTGTGTGCGGGGAAAAAGGAAGTACCTATCGCTGTGCGCCATTGTACAGGCGCACAAATTACGTTAGTGCGGTCTGGGGTTCTGTCAGACTGGGGAGAGTCAGACACTGGGGAGATAGTCCGATTGACAGGCCTTGGTGGTATAGTGGTGTTTTCACGCGTTGGCAGTATTGGTCATACTACTCCCTTGCATAAAGTAATGTTGAGAACGAAGGAGTATTGTGGGCACGCAGTAGTCGGCGTGTTGAGAGAGTTGCCTGTTCTAGGTGTGGATGCGATGATAGGCAATGACCTAGCCGGTCCAGAAGTAGTGGTCAGTTCAGAAGAAACTGCACGTGTCTCGTGTGAAATGTCAGAGCCTGGGTCGCTCAAAGCTCTCCAGACTGGAGATAGTGGATCTGAGAAAGGGGATGAGGGATTTTTCCCCTGTGGGGTAGGGACGCCGTCCACCCGGAAGGAGATGAGTCTGGATGTAGAGAGTGGGGATGATGAAGTTTTTCCTTGTGCGGTAGGGACACGGTCCACCCGGAAGAGGATGGCGAGTTCAGAGGTGGAGTTGGAGGACCAGCTTCATGATGAGACTAGTGTGAAGGCAGAGAGCACTATGAAGGAAGAAGTGCCAGTGGAAGTGGAGAAAGGGGACGAAGAAGAAGTGTTAGTGGGAGTGGACAGAGAGGACAAGGCAAGTGAGATGCCGCGTTTGTGTTCATCGGCCCTGGCTGATGGAGGTGCTCGTGTCATGGAGTGTGACAGAGCTGAGGGAAGCAGTGAGGTTGGCTGTACTATGATGGAGAGTGAGAGGTACCAGAGAAATGTGCCGAGTGAATGCCATCTGCTGCGAGAAGTGACTGAGAGGGGCCTAGGAGTTTGTTTATTGGAGCTTACACAGGTAGAGCAGTGCAAGGAAGGAGAATGTGAGTGTAAGCCAGAGCACGCAGAGGCCAGGCTAGCAAGCTGAGAGAGGTGTGATTGTAGCCCAGTGGTGATGGTGGAAGGAGGAGATGTGTGTGTGAGAGAAGAGGAAGAAAGGGCAGATGAAGGATTGATAAGTGTGCAGCAGCCCCATGTTTTCATGGAGGACTGCAAGATGGAGGTCAAGCCTGAGTCTTGTGGAGAGACTAGTGTGGAGTTGACAGGTGAAGGAGAGAAGGATGGAAAGGGAGGTGTGCGTTTGCGAGCGAGGGCTGAGTCTAGAGTGACCACAGGTGGCGAGTGGTCAGTGTGCATTGCCAAATGTCGTGGAGAGGCAAAACAGCGACAGAGGAAGTGGTACCAATGGAAGGCAAGGAAAAAGAAGCTTGAGCCTAGAGAGATGGTTGAATGGGGGTGTACTGTCGTTTGTGAGTGGTTTGATAAGCACTGTTGTTGGAAGATGTGATTCCATTGAAGGGTATCATGTTGAGCAGAGCTCATTGATGTGCAGGCAATCCCCCTGTGGGTACGGGGTTGTTTAAGAATTGTCCCACCGCGTCCCCTACGCGATTCGTAAGAGGCGAATAAATAGACATATCGTCAGGCAGACGATATTTTTTTGTTGTAAATTCCTAATGTTAGGGAGGGTGTAGAAACCCCTTTTGTTCTCAGATGTTCCTAGGAAAACTCATCCCAACCCCCATGACATAGAGCTGTCGAATGGTGACTTATGCCCAATCCTTTAGCATGCCTAGGGAGTGAATGAAGAGAAGATTTTCTGTGTAAGTGATCAAGTACTACAGAAAGATCTGTTGTAATTTAGTTGAAGTGGTTCTGCTGTTGGCAAGCTTGTTGTTAAAGGACAGAGTGGTTAGATAAACTAATCAATGTCAGTAAGCTTTATGAAAGGCTAGAGTTGATTTTTATGTGTAATTGTTTTGGGTGGTATTAGACTCTAACAAACAGTTTGAATTCAGTGAATCAAACTATGGGAGCAGTGTTGATGTGGTGTAGAGATGGCAACGTCAGGCCTCCAGTAGCCATATTTTGTGTCAAGAAGTTTTCTTGCAATACCAGGTCTTGGGTCTACTGAGTGAACTATTATATTTTGAGGTATATTTGGGATACACTGCATATGAAGTGATTGTAAATATGGACCATAACCCTCTGGTGGTTTTTGAACAACACAGAAATGGAAGAATTAATGATTGTTGAGATAAAGTTTAATCCTCCAGGAATTTCCAGTGTGTACTGTATATGCGCCTGGTCAAGAGAATGTGTTGGTCGTTGCTGTGTTTATGTGTTAAATTTTGCTGAGTTCATATCATTCTTGGTTTGGAGAAAATTTCTTATTAAAATCATAATCAATAAGAAACAAACACACGACAAACACCAAAATCAAAGTCTTTCGCGCACACGCCCTTCTTCAGTGAACGTTACAGACAAACATAAATGATGCAACAGGTGACGTAAAAAAACTTAAGAATGACATGACGTAGGCACTCAAAACTCTCCCTCTCTCTCTCTCTCTCTCTCTCTCTCTCTCTCTCTCTCTCTCTCTCTCTCTCTCTCTCTCTCTCTCTCTCTCCCTCTCTCTCTCTCTATTTATCTCTATATCTTTAACTTTCTCTCTATAACTCTCTCTCTCTCTCTCTCTCTCTCTCTCTCTCTTTCTCTATCTCTCTATCTCTCTCTATATCTCTCTATCTCCCTTCAACTTTCGCTCTATCTCTAACTCTCTCTCTAAGTGTTCATAGTTCCATCCATCTATCTCTCTCAGTCTAACACATTCAGTCCTTCAGGGTAGTTGGTGCGCAACTTGAAGCGCCAGAACTTCTCTCTCCGCTTTCTGATGTTAGCATCGTCCACATGTATCTTCTCGATAATGGTCACTCTCATGTGGGATAGGCAATGCCCAGGGGACCTGAAGTGCTTAGCCACTAGGGTGTCTAAGTCATTGCGGATGGCGTGCGTGTGTCCGTAAAACCTTCTGCGGATTGTCTGGCCAGTCTCACCCACATACTGCCTGTCGTGACACTTCTCACAGTCAATGAGATAAATGACGTTGGTTGACGTGCACGACAAGCAGTCTCTGATGTGGAAAGACTGGCCAGTGATGACGCTGCGGAAGGTGGTAGTGTCCTGCAGGTAATTCTTGCACAGTACACATTTGGGGCATGGGTGACACCCGATGTTGGCCTCCTGAGCCAAAGTACGGGGGAAGGGAAGGGACGAGGGCATCAGCAGTTTTCTAAGACTGAAACAATTCCTTTCTCCTACAATAGGCGGGTTAGGAGCTGCCCGTCTCATCCGCGTGCTAGTGTGGAGCACCGGTAGAAACTGTTTCAGCCACTGGCTCAGAGGCGGGTTGTTTGGATTGTGACGAATCACAAACGGCACTCTGTCTGCACCCTCGGCTTCTCTTCGAGCATACTTAAGAGTAGATGCTCGAGTCCTGGCTGCCACTTTTTTCATAGCTGCCTCAGTTAGTCCTATGGGATAGCCTCTCTTTTGTAACTTCTTTTTCAGTTCATCACATCTGCGTCCGAACGTAAAGTCTTCGGAGCAGATGCGACGCAGACGTAAGCACTGGCTGTAGGGTATGCTGCGAGGACAGTGACGAGGGTGGCATGAGTGGAAGGGTAGAATCATGGCAGCATCAGTGGGCTTAACGTGGGGGTCAGTGTTTTTTTTTTGATTTTATTAAAATCATAAAAAAATGTCCATTGAAGGATGGGGGAGTGTTACGACCCACCCTCCCCTGTTTTTATTTTTCTGTGTGGTGTTTTGGTGTAATATGCTCTTGACCCTGTGCTCCGTTTTGCGTGTGAGACTAATGATAGTATTCATACACTACACCATTATGAATGTGTGTTTAATGCATGTTTTAAGTGATGAATACTTAAAGGATATAGAAAGTCCAGGACCAGACCTCAATAGTGAGTCGTAGTACTATAGGCAAAAAAAAAAAATCACAGCCAGGCCTTTGAGAATATTATCACTGTGTTGTGATGGGGAGGAGTGCACAATTTTCAAGTTCGGACGGGGCAAACCCGCCCCCCACCCCCCCCCCCCAAATGCCTTGTGATGCCCAAAAGCGAATTGTGCTGACTGTGTGAGCACTTTGAGCCCGGAGAATAATTGTGCTTGACTGATGCAGCGAGACTTTTGAGGTGGGGACATGAAACTACTGCTGACACCCAGGTAATTGGCGCCAATTATCTTTTCTTTCCTAGTTGGTTTCCAGAGTAGTGTGACTGTTAATACATTGAGCCGCCCCGATTAAAAAGTGCGGACGTAAGCAGTCCGCTCGAATATCCCCTTCATTCCCATTAGGTAAAAAATCTCCTGAGACTCTCAAGGGAGACTGGTGGAAGCAGGGATACAAAAATAAATAGTACAACAAATACAGGTCAGCAGTCATAGCTCGCCTCGGGACCTCGGCCGTCGTTTGTGCAACTCCCTACATGCATGGGAGAGCCCAGGGGGTGTTTTGTAAATCATTGATACTGGGGGACTTTCGCGAGCACTGCGTCTTGGACTCTGCTGAGTCGCCAGGACGTAGTCCCAGACCACAGGCTAGTCTAAGGGACTTAGTCCTGGACTAACAGCGAGCTCGTCATGATTCACGAAACCCAGACACTGGGTGTTTTGACTTGAAAGGCTGGGGACTGATTTGAGCGAGTGTCCCATGGATTGACTTATTTTAGAACTGATGTGGATTTTCCCGGGGATTCCGCGCCGTGCGCCAAGCGTGCACCTAGTCGGAACCAGCGCTTTAACACTTCCCGTCAAAAATGACAGGTGGCCGTACTGATCGGTAGCAACACCTCCGAAGAAAAGCCCCGATTTCATCGTGAGCGAGAATCGGTAGCTATCCATGAAAAAGGTGGGTCGTCAGCGAAGATACGGTGAATACATTAACAGCAGCATACACACAGCCAATGCTACTCAAAAGAAGACCGGACACAAGCGTGGGTTGAGGTGCCGGGTGACAATCTGAATGTGCGCATGAGCAGCTGATACTCTTGAGCTGGCAGGTGTGTGTGTGTGTGTGTGTGTGATGTGTGGGTGTGTGGCCGTGTGGTGTGTGTGACCCGTTTATTTAAGTTCATCAGCAAGAGGCAAACGAGCAGAAGCCATCAACGTATTGACAAGATGCCAGGATTATCCACCAGAGTGTAGAGCCATTGAAAAAATCGGTAAGGAAGGCGGTCGGAACAATAAGACTAGTCTTGATGAGGAGTAAATATTATAGCGCACACACAGTGATACTCGTGAGCACACACACGCACCACACAGCACCAACACTCCGATCAGACCTCAACTATCACTTTCCACCCATCCAACAACTCGTGAGAATCCTGGCGAGTCCGTCACACATTATCATTCGTTCTCAGATGTAACCAAATAATACAAGCCTACATTTAATCGGTAGCAGTGTTTTTTATCACAACAGATGCAAGTTTAATGTATACGTTTGCATAGGCTATCAGACAAGCACTAGCATTCGTAACCAACAATGGTCAACAGCACTAGGTAACAAAGTCCACGTACAAGAATTGTAGACTACGACAGTCCAAGTTCATGAATTGTAGACAACGACAGTGGTCCGAGACTAGTCTTAGACCACGCTGAAAGTCCAAGTTCATGAATTACACCCCAGAATACAATCAATGGTATGCAAGCCAGTCTGACCTAGGGGACAAGGACGGGGATGCTTTCACACCCCTCCACCCCACCCCACCCCCATCTCACCGCCTCCAGCCCCAAGCATGGGTGAAATGCGGGCAGCTCCAGAGGAGATGGCCGTCGCCTGACCCCCAGCCTGACCCCCAGCCTGACACCCCGCCACCAGAACCAGACGTAAGGAGAGATGAGGCTGTTTCCACGCTCCCATCTGCTGGACCCCACCCCTGCATCAGTTGACACCCCCTCGACGCTTCAAAACAAATCCCTTTAAGACCAGCAGGCGGGTCAACTGCCCTGACCCCCCTTTCGCCAGGATAACGCCAGGGTCACGCTGTCCTGACCCTCTTCGTCAATCCTCCACAGGACTCAGTGAACTCTCAGATAAGTTACCTCGATATAGAAAAGGCTGGCTGGCTAAAAATTAGCATTGCTCAAAAAGGTTTCATTCGTGTGCTTGATTTACCAATTATGTTTTTAAATCTCTTCCCGTATCATTAAAGTTCCTTCTTAATTATCACCTTGTGTCCTCTTGCGTCACTGCATGAGTGTGAAAGAAAATTAACCTGTTGCGTTTCTCCTCCACAAGTATTAACCCCCTAGACAAGCGCATATCGCGCCGAGCCAGTGTTTTTCCAGAACACAGGAGGAGTAACGTCACACACCTACTGATGTGAAGTTGTTTCTAGAGGGCAATGAAGACATTTTGTTTGCACCTACTGATGAGAAGTTGTCTCTAGAGGGAAATGAAGACGTTTTGTTTGCACCTACTGATGTGAAGTTGTCTCTAGAGGGAAATGAAGACATTTTGTTTGCACCTACTGATGTGAAGTTGTCTCTAGAGGGAAATAAAGACGTTTTGTTTGCACCTACTGATGTGAAGTTGTCACTAGAGGGAAATAAAGACGTTTTGTTTGCACCTACTGATGTGAAGTGACACTAGAGTGATATAACGTGGTTTTGTTTGAAGCTTTGATGTAAAGTCGTCTCAAGACAGAACTGACAAGAGCCTTTCCTGAGAAACATTAACCAGTTTTAGCAACCACTGTTAAATGGATTCGTTCTTGTTTTGACGTTGGTGTGTGTGTGTGTGTGTGTGTGTGTGTGTGTGTGTGTGTATGTGTGTGTGTGAGTGTGTGTATGTGTGTGTGTATGTGTGTGTGTGTGTCTGTGTATATATGTATGTGTGTATGTGTGTGTATCTGTGTATGTGTGTGTATGTGTGTGTGTGTGAGTGTGTGTGTGTGTGTGCATGTGTGTATTTGTGTGTGTATGTGTATGTGTATGTGTGAAGGGTTTTGTAATATCCTCGCTTAAATTGCATCGCGCGCTGGGACAAATAAATGAGGTGACTTAGCAGTTGCTCTGACAAGCGGGTTCGTCGCCTGCATATACTTTTGGACGAATTTCGTGGTGGGGTAAACTGAAGGACTCTAATGATTACTTGCACTTGGAAACCGAGTTGAGCGCGAGCATGTTTCTGTTTGCAGGGCTGAGTTCTTCTTTCCAATGCCGAGTAGTTTTCACTGATTGATTTTTTTTCACTTCAAAAGCATAACATTACCAGTGTAATGGGGAAGTGGGGTTTCGGAAGTATCTCACCTGAGGGAGACTTGGTTTTTACTGGTTAGTAGTCCAACAGTCGTCTGTGTGGGGATTGAAATGGAAGGTTGGAGTGAGTGGAAGTTGAGTTCTGACCCGAGGTGTTGAGCGGTGTTCGCTCTGAGATCTGAGTAGTAGTGAGAGAAGGTGGGTCGTGAGTTGGTTGTGAGAATATAGCTATATTCAAGAAAGCAAGAAGACAGCGATCAGTCTGCATACGGAGAGGAGAGGAGAGAAGAAGAGATTAGTCTGCCTACGAAGTCTGCCTACTGCGAGGAGAGAGGAGAGAAGAAGATATAAGTCTGCCTACTGGGAGGAGAGAGGAGAGATCAGTCTGCCTACTGTGAGGAGAGAGGAGAGATAAGTCTGCCTATGGAGAGGAGAGGAGAGAAGAAGAGATTGGTCCGCCTGCTGGGCGAGAAGAAGAGAGAAGAGGAGGACGAAGCACCGAAGAGAGAAGCAGACGAAGAGAAGAGATCGGCTCCACACACACAGCAGAGACGTGCGGAGAGAGAGAGAGAGATAGATAGAGAGAGAGAGAGAGAGAGAGAGAGAGAGAGAGAGAGAGAGAGAGAGAGAGCTCTTACATACACACTTACACTATACTATTACTATGGCGTTGCTTCGCGAACGAAGATTAGTCTATGCTGCTGTTCACGTCCACCGCAGACGCGTTGGTGACTGTAGAGGCCGATGCGGAACCGGCAAGCCCGACCACAGCGGCCGCAGGGAAGATCAGGCCAGGGTCGTTTGAGCCTGCGCAGTGGAGTTTTAAGGTGAAGTTCGGTGTGCGCAGTACCGGACCCACCCTTTTCACTCGAGGCTCGTCTGCCACGGCCTAGCAAGCTGCGACGGTGACAGTGACGTCCTTGGGTCGTAGGTTTTACATCAGAGTTTCCCTCTCCTAGACGGACTGCCTAACGAGGCTAACGAGCTCCATCTGCCCGGGTTTGAAATCAGAGTTGTCTTTCTCCTAGACTGGTTGCCAACCAAGGTTTATGAGTCCAGTCTGCCCAAGTTCCGGTTATACCGCCGAGTGCTCGGTCGCACCTGTAGAAGCTTTGTGAGCAACAGGGGGACCACGTGAAGGTGTTCCTGCAGGAGCAATTATGTAGGATGCCATGTGCATGCATGTGCAGTGAACTGCATTGCAGCAGCAATCACTACCCCAGGATGGGAGAGGCTATATGTTGCGCGTCACCATCCATTTGTTGTGCGGGACGTAGGGCCCAGTCTACAACACCCCCCCTTACACTTACACACCCACACTTACATACCCACACACACATACACAGACACACACACACACACACACACAAAATCACACACACGCTCATAAACACACCCGCACTCGCATACACACACACACACATACACACCCACACACGCACACGCTTTTACACATACACTGACACACATACATAAAATCACACACACGCAAACGCACGCACATACACATACCAAACACACACACGCACGCACATTTACACCCACACGTGCACACACACACATATACCTACACACACACGCACACGCGAGCGCACATACACACACGCACGCATGCACGCACGCACACACGCTCACACATACACACACATACGCAAGCGCACACCCACGCACATACACACACAAACACCCGCACACCCGCACACACACACACGCGCGCGCGCGCGCAAACACACACACGCATACACACACACACGATACATGCAGACGGAACCGGCGAGCAACTGTGTATTCCGAAGGGTGGAACGGTTTGTTTACGGCACTCTTCGCATTACCAAAGGGGGTGTATGGGTGGACTGTACGGGTGCAGAGAGACGGGCGGGCCATTCACGTCTCTCTGCTGTCAAACTTGTTTGCCTCAATCAATACACGTCACGTCCTTTTCATGTGACAGGGCCTGGCTGATCTATGTTTAGACGCTAGACTTACCGTGTTCCGAAATCGGCGGCGACCGCCTCTCGCGGACTAACATTGAACTCTCTACGGTAAGCACCGCTCATTTGATACAAACTTTGTTGGAAACTGACTGAGAAAGATAGATGTAGTGCTCGGGCAGTCTTTAGTAAAGATACGACGCGAAATCTTCGCCCACTCGCTTGCAAAAAGGCATAAAAGCTTGCTTTCGAAATTGAAGATCGCAGCCGAAGCATAGCAACAGTGATACACCGTGACTATGTTCATGTTATTCACCATTTTTCGTCGACATTGATAAACACAGTCTTTACTCTTCATTCACAAATTCTCTTCTTTTCTTATTACGGCTATTTTTGCTTTTTCCTGACATATGCAAGCGTCAGTTTAGTGAACGAGTTTACCCCAGCCATAGAAGTGATCGATGAATGTAAAAGCTATTCGTTCAAGTGTAAACTAACCTGGCTTGCTAGCGTGCATTGGGTAATGTGTGTTTGTGTACTTGAGTGTGTGTGTGTGTGTGTGTGTGTGTGTGTGTGTGTGTGTGTGTGTGTGTGTGTGTGTGTGTGTGTGTGTGTGTGTAAATACGAGAATAACTGCGTGAGTATGTGAGTGTGTGTGTGTGCGTGTTTGGTGAAGGGGGAGTTGTGTGTGTTTGTGTGTATGCGTGTGTGCATGCGTGCGTGCGTGTCTGTGTGTCTGTGTGTCTGTCTTTGTGTCTGTCTGTCCATCGGTCCGTCCGTCCGTCCGTCCGTCCGTCTGTCTTTCTGTCTGTGTGTCTGTCTGTCTGTGTGTCTGTCTGTCTGACTTTGTGTCTGTCTGTCTGTCTGTCTGTCTGTCTGTCTGTCTGTCTGTCTATCTGAATGTCCGTGTATCTGTGTGTCTGTCTTTTTCTGTGTGTATGTCTGTGTCTGTCTGTATGTCTGTGTGTATGCTTGTGTCTGTCTGTGTGTATGTGTGCATGTCTGTGTTTGTGTGTCTGTGTGTCTGTCTCTATGTGTGTCTGTCTGTCTGTCATGTCTGTCTGTATGTGTGTGTGTGTGTCTGTGAGTGTGTCTGTGTGTGTGTGTGTCTGTCTGTCTGTCTGTCTGTCTGTCTGTCTGTCTGTGTGTCTGTCTGTCTGTCTGTCTGTGTGTCTGTCTGTCTGTCTGTGTGTCTGCCTGTGTGTCTGTCTGTCTGTCTGTCTGGCTGTCTGTGTGTCTGTGTGTCTGTCTGTCTGCCTGTCTGTGTGTCTGTCTGTGTGTCTGTCTGTGTGTCTGTCTGTCTGTATGTGTGTCTGTCTGTCTGTCTGTCTGTCTGTCTTTTTCTATGTGTCTGTCTGTGTGTCTGTCTTTTTCTGTGTGTATGTCTGTGTCTGTCTGTGTGTCTGTGTGTATGCTTGTGTGTCTGTGTTTGTGTGTCTGTGTGTCTGTCTCTCTGTGTGTCTGTCTGTCTGTCTGTCTGTCATGTCTGTCTGTATGTGTGTGTGTGTCTGTGTGTTTGTCTGTGTGTCTGTATGTGTGTCTGTCTGTCTGTCTGTCTGTCTGTCTGTCTGTCTGTCTGTCTGTCTGTCTGTCTGTGTGTCTATCTGTGTGTCTGTCTGTGTGTCTGTCTGTGTGTCTGTCTCTCTGTCTGTCTGTTTGTCTGTCTGTGTGTCTGTCTGCTTGTCTGTGTCTCTGTCTGTCTGTGTGTCTGTCTGTCTGTCTGTCTCTCTGTCTGTGTGTGTGTCTGTCTGTGTGTCTGTCTGTCTGTTTGTCTGTCTGTCTGTGTGTCTGTTTGTGTGTCTGTCAGTCTGTCTGTCTTTATGTCTGTCTGTGTGTCTGTCTGTGTGTCTGTCGGTATGTGTGTCTGTCTGTCTGCCTGTTTGTCTGTCTTTATATATGTCTGTCTGTCTGCCTGTCTGCCTGTCTGTGTGTTTGTGTTTGTGTGTCTGTGTGTCTGTCTGTGTGTCTGTCTGTGTGTCTGTCTGTGTGTCTGTCTGTCTGTGTCTGTGTGTCTGTCTGTGTGTCTGTCTGTCTGTCTGTCTGTCTGTCTGACTTTGAGTCTGCCTGCCTGTCCGCTTTTCTGCTTGCATGCCTTCCTTTCTGCGTCAGTGTGTGAATGTGTGTGTCCTCGTGTATGTATCTGTGTGTGTGTGCCTGCCTGCCTGTCATTTGTCGGTATGCCTTTCTGTCAGCATTGAACGCCCCAAAATTTACTATGAAGCCATTTCGTGTTTAAAACAGAGTACAAGATTAATTGAGTTGACTTGACTGCCCCTAAATCCTTACTGAATTCCATCTGAATTAACTAATGTGTGTTCCCTGTTAAATTTTTTAAAGTGTACCTCCATGACAGCGACATTGCTTGTCCAGCACTTTCATAACAAAACTGACCTCAAGCATCGACATGAGGTGTAGTAGCCCCTGGTGTCATGATGGATACGACATGTTGAGCGTAGGGAGAGATTTTTACATGTGGTCATTCTGGTCTTGTCTCCGAAACTGTGGCAGCGTATTTTTCGCTTACAACACCTTCATACTTCCAGGGTGTGATGTGGAGTCATGGTTCGAGTTCCCTTTGAGTGGACCTGACTGTGACAGAAGGCAACACCATGGATTCTGCAAGTCCCTCTCCTCCCTCTCCCTGTCCTCCTCCCAGCCATGTGACCTCTGACCCCACGGCCAATGACCTGGAGCCCCCGGTCAGGGCAACAGCCTTCACCCTTCATGCTGATGACCTTGGCATTGAGACTCGTAGTGGAGTCTCCGACATGTCTGGGCTGGGAGTTCGTGTTCTCGATCAAGGTGAGAGTTTTACTGGTGTCCATCGAGAGCACTTCCGTTTTTGTTGTGGTAATTGTTGAGGATGGGTGTGTGTGAGCACACTTGCACACACACACTTACACACACACACACACACACACACACACACACACACACACACACACACACACACACACACACACACACACACATTGTCATCTACACAGGTGCACGTGCTGTTTCCAAGAGATGTTATTGTTTGTTTGCTTGTTTGTTTCTTTGTGGTCCATGCATGTTATCATTCATTCATTCGTTCGTTTGCTTATTCGTTCTTTAGTTCGTTCATTCATTCATTTTTTCATCCGTCCGTACCTCTATTTTTTCTTTGTTCGTTCGTTCATTCACTCACTCATTCAATCACTCATTCATTCATTCACTCATTCATTTATCCATTCATTCATGTATCCATCGTTCCACTCATTCATCCATTTATCAATCAATCCATACATCTATCATCCATTCATTCTTTCTTTAATCATTCATCGATCGTTTGTTCCTTTCTTCTTTCGCTTGTTTATTTATCCATCTATCCATATAGCAAGCTTTCTATCATCTGTTTATCCAAGTGTCTATCCATCCACCCATCATACATCTATGCATCCATCATGCATCCATCCACCCATCTATCATTATATATTCATCCATCTATCCGATCTTTCATCCATTTATCCATCCGTCTATCCATCCATCCATTGATCCATCCAACCATCCATCTATTCATCCATCCGTCCATCCATCCATCTATCCATCCATGTATTTACCTATCCGTCTATCCATCCATCCTATATCGATCGATCGCTTGATCGATCTATTTCGTTTAAAATCATTATTCATTCCTTAGTACAGAAGTTACTTATTGCACACGTTTTGTTCATCTTTGACAGCTGACGTAAAACAACAGCATTCTTACACTCGCCTTCTCTAATTTGTAATTTTTTACCTTACACCTCTCTCTCCCTCCCTCCCCCCTCCCTCCCCACTCTCTCTCCCTCTCCCTCCCTCTCTCTCTCTCTCTCTCTCTCTCTCTCTCTCTCTCTCTCTCTCTCTCTCTCTCTCTTCTCTCTCTCTTCTCTCTCCCTCCATCCCTCCCTCTCTGTTTCTCTCTTTCTCTCTCTCTGTCTCTCTTTCTCTTTCAATCTCTCTTTGTCGCTCTCTCTGTCTCTCTTTCTCTTTCAGTCTCTCTTTCTCACTCTCTCTCTTTTCTACTCTCTTCTCGTCTCTCTCCTTCCTCCCTCCTCTCTCCCGCTCCCTCTATATCTCCCTCCCTCCTGTCTCTCTTCTCTCCTCTCTCTCTCTCTCTATCTATCTACTCTCTATACTCTCTCTACTCTCTATCTTCTCTCTCTCCTCTCTCTATCTATCTATCTATCTACTATCTTCTCTATCTATCCTATCTCATCTATCTATCTATCTTCTTCATCTATCCTATCTATCTATCTATCTATCTATCTATCTATCTATCTATCTATCTATCTATCTATCTATCTATCTATCTATCTATCTATCTATCTATCTATCTATCTATCTATCTATCTATCTATCTATCTACCTACTGTATCTACCTAATCTATCTACCTACCTATCCTACCTACCTACCTACTATCTACCTATCTATCTACCTACCTACCTATCCTACTCTACCTATCTACCTACCTACTCTATCTACCTATCCTATCTATCTACCTACCTACCTACCTATCTATCTATCTACTCTATCTATCTACCTACCTATCTATCTATCTATCTATCTATCTATCTATCTATCTATCTATCTATCTATCTATCTATCTATCTATCTATCTATCTATCTATCTATCTATCTATCTATCTATCTATCTATCTATCTATCTATCACTATCTATCTATCTATCTATCTATCTATCTATCTATCTATCTATCTATCTATCTATCTATCTATCTATCTATCTATCTATCTATCTATCTATCTATCTATCTATCTATCTATCTATCTATCTATCTATCTATCTATCTATCTATCTATCTATCTATCTATCTATCTATCTATCTATCTATCTATCTATCTATCTATCTATCTATCTATCTATCTATCTATCTATCTATCTATCTATCTATCTATCTATCTATCTATCTATCTATCTATCTATCTATCTATCTACTCTATCTATCTATCTATCT
>JAWQFJ010023200.1:27500-29043 GCA_034096865.1 Theodoxus fluviatilis | reverse complement strand
CTAATTACCATATGACCCCTAGTGAACTCTTCCCCGGCCATAGAAATCCTGTGGGCTGGGGGTCAGAATAGATCCACCGCGTCTCCCTGCACGATTCGTAAGAGGGGAATAATTACGGACATCGTGACTTGACACGCTTATTCTACACGGTTCCATTGATATCGTGATATATGGCCTGACAAGCCTACAAAGGCTGATAGTTAAAATTCCAATGAGTCATTCATACACTAGTGATCTGTAAGAAACGATATATCATGCCGATTCACTAAAAATAGCCGGGAAAATGAATAATTTATATTTCATACGCCCTAACAAAACCAAAAAAATGCTTCGTCACGCGTTTGTTCGACAAGTTCGTACCAAGTGAACTTAGCGACAACGGGTGGATATTGTGTTTGGGAATGAAAAGAACAATCAAGTTTGTGTTGGATTTGCTAGCCGAGACGCAAATTTTTTTAACAAAGTAGAGGTTGGTGTGATGTACACACGTGTTTCTGCGCGCGTGCGTGTTTGTGGGTGTGTGTTTGAGTGGTGTGTGTTTGTGTGTTTATCTGTCTGTTTGTGTTTGTGTTTGTGTGCCTGTGTTTGTGTGTGTGTTTGTGTGTGTGTGTGTGTGTGTGTGTGTGTGTGTGTGTGTGTGTGTGTGTGTGGTGTGTGTGTGTGTGAGAGAGAGAGAGCTTGTGTGTGTTAGCTCTTCTTTCCCCCTCCACTTCCTCTCGTTTTTCAGTTTCATTGGTTATGTTGCAGTGCCCCACTGTTCCTCGGCTACTAATAGAGGAGATCTGCATAGAAATACTTCAGGCTTTTTTTTCGGCATTGCAATTTGACTGACAATTATCCGAAAGTATCTTCCTCTGTAAGAAGGGATCATGAGAAAGAATAGCAAACAATTTTTTACATGACTTTTATTCACACAAAGCAAGCATACTGATTTTAATACAGCTGTTTGAGACGATAATACCCTACACACTTTTATGATAGTGTTTGCGCTCTTGGATCAGCATAGTTTTTGGAATGACGTCGGGGATGTGAAGATACTCAGGCTAAGAGTTGAATGCTACATTACTTCAAAGAGAATGTATTAGATTATTTATTATCTTTTCACATACCTAAAGAATCAAGAACAAAGAGAATGCGTGTTTCCTTGATCATGCCGCATGTATGTAAACCTTCAATTGATCGTTGTTCTCATGTTGTTAACTCGAGAACAAATGCACTGTCGCGGCTTACGGATGCGCTTGCTGTTTTAAAACCCTAAGGCACCCATTCTTTCAATTTGTCCAGGGAGTCCTCACCTGTTTTACATATCCAATGGATGACGCTTTACTTTATGTAGACTAGGTCGAAGGGCCCCAGAGTAAAACTTATCTTTCCATGTTGTGAAATGACTCTTGATTCGGTTCCGAAGTCTTGGCTTTGCAGAGCTTGCTTCAAGCAATGAGAACATTTTTGTACGCAATCGCATCGTGTCTGCCACGCTGTTTACGTCGGTCACACGTTTGTTCGAAAAGCTCGTACAAACTTAAATTCGACAAAAGCTATG
>JAWQFJ010023200.1:20000-22500 GCA_034096865.1 Theodoxus fluviatilis | reverse complement strand
GACAAATATTTTAGTAGATGCCTTTGACAACTGTCAGCTCAGTGAGTCTTGAAGATCAAGCAATACATGTCATATGTACAGGCGACAGAAGTGAAATCATCTGAATAGATAATCACGTATGGATGCTTTAAAAGACTTCATGGAAGTATTGTTCCTTAGGTGCAATGGGAGTGTATTCCATATCATAATACCTGAATATGTAATACTGCCTTTGAAAATATCTACTCTAGGTTGTGGTAGAATGAAAGTGTTGCGAGATAGTGAGTGGCTTGTTTGGGGACGAATGAAGAGATCAGTAAGATACTTCGGTGCTTGTGAATGAGCAATTTTGTGCATAAGGATGCATTTATTGAGGACGAGGTGTTTTTGGAAGGGTAGTAAGCCAAGATTTTTTATCTTTTCATTCGTAGACAATGTTGAGTCGGAAATGATAAGCTTGGCAGCTCGTCTGTACAGTGATTTAATCTTGTTCAAGTGTACTGCCATAGAGCCATCCCACACAACAGATGCAAAATTAATATGGGAATTTATGTGTGCGTGAAAAAACATTGTGCATGCATCGGTGGTGACAAAATGTTTCAGTTTGGAGAGAAGGAAAATGTTCTTAGCAATAGTTTTGCATAAGGAATTGACATGTTGTTCCCAAGTTAGTTGTTCATCAACAATTATGCCTAGCACTCTGTGTTGAGAAACTTGCTCAATGATTTCATTTTCTAGCATAAGGTTGATGGTTAGGGATTGTCGTTGACGTTTTTGTCTTGTAGTTAGGATCATGCACTTGGTTTTTGAGGGGTTTATGACCATTCTATTTGATGTACACCATTTTTGTAAATCATCAAGGGTAACCTTCAGGGTGCACTGGATGGAATTTATGCTTCTGTCGCTTACGCTGATAATGGTGTCATCTGCAAACATAGTGCATTTGATACTTTCATTTGATATACTCAATGGTAGATCATTGATATACAAGCTGAAGAGCAATGGACCTAAAATTGAGCCTTGTGGAGAGAGAGAGAGAGAGAGAGAGAGAGAGAGTGAAAGCAAACGAACAGTGAAAGACCTTCTCTATAAGGAGTGAGTCATCTATGGCATCTGCGCAATGGCAGGAGAAGAGTTCACTAGGGGTCATATGGTAATTAGCAGCACAGCCATGACGGTAGGTTACAAAACTTCCGGTGCTATATGTTGGGGTATGTTTCGGGTCTGTGTTGAAGAGTGATAATCACTAGATCGTGGCAAAAGGATGGCATTAAAGCATGCAAAAAGTTTAATTAGATTAAAAAAACTAATCGAAAACAGTCATATTAGACTATTTTAAAGTATTATTTCTTCACAAAACCCACAGAAGATAAGTAAACAAACCACACCGTACGTACCTAGCAGACGAACGCGATCGAACCATAGCCACTACACCAGCAGACGATCGAGCTAGTGTGATATAATGTTTCATGTAAAGCTCGAATGAGTGGCAGCAGATACCTGTTTAGTTCTGGCTTGAACTGACAATTTCGTTTCCCTTGTCTGGCGAGGACCGAAAATTCTAGATCATCGAGTGGATGAGTGATCAACTTGCCAGCACTCGACGTAATGTATAATTTGTAAGATCGGGTCGATGATGACAAGAAAATGGCATTAAAACACAAAACAACGTTTCATTACAACTAAAACCACCGATTATATTAATAACTGACCATTTTTACACTTACAGCTAGTGCTCAAACCTTACAAAGCAAACAAAACACACTGCGGTGAGTGTCCCGGTCACGCATCAAAACTCAATGCACGAGTGATCGTTTCGCTATCTGCTCCGACATGGAAAGCTGGCTAGGCCAAGAAACCAACATATAAATCAAAGTTAGTTGATAGTCTACATTTTTCTGTCTATGGTAATGTCCGCGAGGAAGAAAACGCGTTACGCAGACTCTCTCAAGTCGGATGCCCGTCTACGTTACCTCAACAATATTGAGGCGATCGGCGGGCTCGATCCATCATACACTTGTGGGTTGGGGATAATCGCGTCTCCCTTCGCGATTCGTAAGAGGCGAATAACCAGGGACATCGTGACTTGATTGCTGACTCGGAACTATTCTAGTGGTTTTCGTGCTCAGTGGCCTTATTTAGCCCACAAAGGCTGATAGGCAGTATAACTCCATCCATCCATACCAGTTGACGAAGGACCAACTTGATCCGAAATTGAGGAACATTCAGCCAACGAGTGCCACGGACATATTTAATTATGTTGTATTCAGAACATCGGCATACACGTTGGAAGAGTTCAAGAATTATAGGTCTTTTGAAGCCTATCGAATCTTTGTAGGAGGATTTGTGGAAGATGTCTGCTCATTTTCGCCGGGTGTGTCTCGAAGGTCAGATCTCTTACATGTATGTATAAAAAAAATCCATAATCTTCGTCTGGCTTCGGTCACCCTTTGCACAATCGGACCTTGATTGGTTTCCACTGATGGTAGGCTTATACGGTAGTAGGAGCGTATGACTCCTC
>JAWQFJ010023200.1:12500-15000 GCA_034096865.1 Theodoxus fluviatilis | reverse complement strand
GGATTGGATTTGTTTGTTGGTTTTCTTGTTTTAACAGGGGCTGGATGTAAGATAGGCAGTTATGCCTAATTCATATAGTTCCCTTGAAAAATAAAGTTTAATCAATCAATCAATCTCTCTCTCTCTCTCTCTCTCTCTCTCTCTCTCTCTCTCTCTCTCTCTCCCCTTCTCACATCTGTGCACCAGGATCATCTGAGTTTGTCGCTTTGTGGTTCATGTAGTCCGAGATTTCCCGCTGATAAGTATCGCCTCATCTTTTCCTGCTCTGTTTCCTCCTGCATTAGCCGATCTCAGTGCCAGGCGTCAAAGCCAGTGTCACACTCACAGAGGACGAATCCTTCATGGACGATTGGTTTTAAAATAGAATGCATGAGTCACTTCTCGCAAACACTAACGATCTTCAGAAGCACCCCATGCAACAATTGTACTGTGGTTGTTGGCATCCGTCTGTGCTACACACACGCGCGCGCGCGCGCGCAGAGCACACAAGAACACAGGAGCACACATACACACACGCGCGCGCGCGCGCAGAGCACACAAGAACACACACACACATGCACAGACGGATGCCAACAACCACAGTACAATTGTTGCATGGGGTGCTTCTGAAGATCGTTAGTGTTTGCGAGAAGTGACTCATGCATTCTATTTTAAAACCAATCGTCCATGAAGGATTCGTCCTCTGTGAGTGTGACACTGGCTTTGACGCCTGGCACTGAGATCGGCTAATGCAGGAGGAAACAGAGCAGGAAAAGATGAGGCGATACTTATCAGCGGGAAATCTCGGACTACATGAACCACAAAGCGACAAACTCAGATGATCCTGGTGCACAGATGTGAGAAGGGGAGAGAGAGAGAGAGAGAGAGAGAGAGAGAGAGAGAGAGAGAGAGAGAGATTGATTGATTGATTAAACTTTATTTTTCAAGGGAACTATATGAATTAGGCATAACTGCCTATCTTACATCCAGCCCCTGTTAAAACAAGAAAACCAACAAACAAATCCAATCCCATCCCCCACCCCTACCCACCCACCCACTCTCTATCCCACACAAAATTCACACAAGAACACAGGTTACAATCATTTTATGGTAACCAAATACCACGTTGAAAATAACCACAAAGTGAATTTTAGAATAAGATGAAAGTATCTAGGATGACTGCATAAGAAAAGTGTGTAGTTTCAATTTAAATTTCTCTAAAGATTTTGCAATTTTAAGAGAACTGGGTAGTGTTCCACATAGTAGCCCCTGAATAAGATAGGTTATGTTTAAACAAATCAATCCTAGGTTGTCGTATTAAAAAGTTATGTACATGAATATTTGAATGTTGGAATAAGTTTATCAAATAATCAGGCACATCACAATCATTAATTCTTTTCATTAATACATTTATTGAATTGTAAATGCTTATGAAAAGGCAAAATATTAAGTTCTTTCATGTTGTCATTTGTAGATAGTGAACTATCTGTTATCATAAGCTTAGAGGCTCTTCGATACAATGACTTCAGCCTTTTCAAGTTAGCGTCACTACAGCCATCCCAAATTGCTGACGCATAATTAATGTGAGATAAGATATGAGCATGGAAGAAGATTTTGCAAGTTTGAATGTCAACAATATGTCTTAATTTGGAGATAATAAATAAATAAAGTGATTTTGTAACAAAAATATATAATCAATGTGTGATTGCCATCCTAAATGATCATCAATTATTACACCAAGAACTTTGTGCTCAAAAACCTTTTCGATTCTCAAAGAATCAAGAACACGAGGAAAAGATAAAAGATATATTTGATCTTTTTGTCTCGTAGTTATCACCATATATTTCGTTTTGGAAGGATTAATGACCATACGATTCGAAGAGCACCAGGACAGAGAGAGGAGGCAGAGAAAGAAATTGATTAATTGAATAATTAAATGATTGAACGATTGATTGAACGATTGGTTGATTGATTGGTTGATTGATTGAACAATTGATTGAACGATTGATTGAACGATTGGTTGATTGGTTGAACAATTGATTGATTGATTGATTGATTGATTGATTAATTAATTGATTGATTGATTGATTGATTGATTGATTGATTGATTGATTGATTGATTGATTGATTGATTGATTGATTGATTGATTGATTGATTGATTGATTGATTGATTGATTGATTGATTGATTGATTGATTGATTGATTGATTGACTGACTGACTGATTGATTGGTTGATTGGTTGATTCCTTTATTGCGGCCGACGACCCGTCAAGATAAATGAAAAACAAAACTTAAAATTTATGTACATATATAAAACCAGAACAGTAAAGTAGTACAATTATAGAATCATTTAGCTAAACGAAAAATGGATGATTGCTTTAGTCTAATAAGCATTAACTACTGTTTGTAAACATCGTCATCGTCCACGTCATTCCCATCCAGAACTTAACCGAAAATCTATGCCATCGTTAAAATAGTTCTTACAAAGCACAAACTAGTATTAGAAATGCCGATTCCCGA
>JAWQFJ010023200.1:0-7500 GCA_034096865.1 Theodoxus fluviatilis | reverse complement strand
TCTCCACAAGGCTCAATTTTAGGTCCATTGCTCTTCAGCTTGTATATCAATGATCTACCATTGAGTATATCAAATGAAAGTATCAAATGCACTATGTTTGCAGATGACACCATTATCAGCGTAAGCGACAGAAGCATAAATTCCATCCAGTGCACCCTGAAGGTTACCCTTGATGATTTACAAAAATGGTGTACATCAAATAGAATGGTCATAAACCCCTCAAAAACCAAGTGCATGATCCTAACTACAAGACAAAAACGTCAACGACAATCCCTAACCATCAACCTTATGCTAGAAAATGAAATCATTGAGCAAGTTTCTCAACACAGAGTGCTAGGCATAATTGTTGATGAACAACTAACTTGGGAACAACATGTCAATTCCTTATGCAAAACTATTGCTAAGAACATTTTCCTTCTCTCCAAACTGAAACATTTTGTCACCACCGATGCATGCACAATGTTTTTTCACGCACACATAAATTCCCATATTAATTTTGCATCTGTTGTGTGGGATGGCTCTATGGCAGTACACTTGAACAAGATTAAATCACTGTACAGACGAGCTGCCAAGCTTATCATTTCCGACTCAACATTGTCTACGAATGAAAAGATAAAAAATCTTGGCTTACTACCCTTCCAAAAACACCTCGTCCTCAATAAATGCATCCTTATGCACAAAATTGCTCATTCACAAGCACCGAAGTATCTTACTGATCTCTTCATTCGTCCCCAAACAAGCCACTCACTATCTCGCAACACTTTCATTCTACCACAACCTAGAGTAGATATTTTCAAAGGCAGTATTACATATTCAGGTATTATGATATGGAATACACTCCCATTGCACCTAAGGAACAATACTTCCATGAAGTCTTTTAAAGCATCCATACGTGATTATCTATTCAGATGATTTCACTTCTGTCGCCTGTACATATGACATGTATTGCTTGATCTTCAAGACTCACTGAGCTGACAGTTGTCAAAGGCATCTACTAAAATATTTGTCATTGTTGATCGTATTCTTCATATACCTTACCAATTGTTGTACATGGATTAGCTACTGTGTATTTTGTGTCTTAATTATCAGTGTTTTCAGTTCTTTATGAGCAAGGACAATTTGTAAGATAGGCAGAAATGCCTAAAATTTCATCCTTGATAAATAAAGAATCAATCAATCAATCAATCAATCAATCTCTCTCTCACACACACACTCACACACACACACACACACACACACACACACACACACACACACACACACACACACACACACACACTTTTTCCAATGCCTCTAGAACTTTCTCGAGACAGCGATAATGCACTGGGCTTAGAAAAAACACGAAGCAGCGTCACGTGACACATCAAAAGCAACTCGACCCAGACACGTAGGCGTAGGCTTCTCTGCAGAAGCGTCTGCCCACTCCATGGGCTCAACGTCTGTTATGACCAGGATTGCCTGAGATCTGGGGATCGATAAACAAGCCAACAAAATGATGAAGTTTAAAAGATTTGTACAACAAAACAAAACAAGAAACTTTACAAAGAAAACCCGTCCGCAAGCACCGCGGAACTCACACACTGCAAACACAGCAATAAATTTAAGAAAATTGCAACACCAGCTATTCGCCTCTACGTGTCCACCAACACCGCGGAACACCAGCAAACAGCAAACCAGCCGGTCTATTTACATGTGCACATGTGCACATGGCAAAAATAAACCACGCTCCCCGACATCACAACAACCAGACTGTCCATCTGCATGATGTGATGGAGAGCCCTGAACCCTCAAACTCTTGTCCACGTATACAATTAGTCTGACATCGTACAAAAGACTCGTATGACAAGAGAAAAGCAATTTATCTACCGAGTTAACAAAAAAAACGGAACCGCTCGCCACAAGTATTACGTGCATCGCCCGCTCCTGACACCGACCTTACCATCTGTCGATGACACACCCTAGACCAACGAGATTTCCATCCAAAAAGGGTCGTGACAACACACACACACACACACACACACGCGCGCGCGCGCGCGTACACATTCGCTCGTGCGCGCGCACACACACACACACACACACATACGCGCGCACACACACACGTTTGCAACTGTAAACACACAGACGTGCAAAAGAGACGTGCAGAAGAGTCATCGTGCGTGTTCCAAACCAACGCCCTGCACATCACTATACACACATGGAAGCGGGCAACATCATCGTTTGCAAACTGTGAGTCCAAAACATTTTAATAGAAAAGAAGTATTTTCTTAAAAGCATCAAGCAACACACATCAGCATCTTTCTCCGACTCATTTTGCTTGTGTACTCACTCATTCATTCCCCGTCTCATTAATCTCAACCTCTCACTGATCATTTCAGTCTTGCCCACTCCGGAAGACCACACCCAGAGCTCCATGGACGCTCATGGTCAGTCCAACACAACTGTTGTCTCAGGTGCGTTTTTGAATTATCCATGTTATCATCATCACTATCAACATTGTCATAACGACAGCAAAGACGACAACCCCACCACCACCACCACCACATCATCATCATCATCATCATCATCATCATCATCATCATCATCATCATCATCATCATCATCATCATCATCATCATCCTCCTCCTCCTCCTCCTCCTCCTCCTCCTCCTCCTCCTCCTCCTCCTCCTCCTCCTCCTCCTCCTCCTCCTCCTCCTCCTCCTCCTCCTCCTCTTCTCCTCCTCCTCCTCCTCCTCCTCCCTCCTCCTCCTCCTCCTCCTCCTCATCATCATCATCATCATCATCATCATCATCATCATCATCATCATCATCATCATCATCATCATCATCATCATCATCATCATCATCATCATCATCATCATCATCATCATCATCATCATCACCACAACCACCACCACATCCACTTCTTGTGAAATGCCCACTCCAAATCCAAGAATCACTTGAAGTGCACGGAGTCATTCAGGACAGGTAATCCATAAGCCTGTCAAAATAGACTAGTTTTCAGTCTTCAGTAATCTTCAGTCTTCAATAATCTTTGTAAGTCTCTCGGAGGCATGTCACGCCTGATGTGATCTGGCAGTTTTTTCCATACCGCACCTCTCAGCCTAGTATCACCAGAATGATATCGTCATTGTCATCATAATCCTTATCATGAGCAGCACCAGCATCAGCACCATCACTAATGTCTCGCTTGCACCGCCGTCCCCACCACAATCAACACTATCGACTAAAACTAGTTTCTTTTGATAAAGTTGTTCTTCTCGCCGTACCAACTGGTCCATGTAGAGACAAACGAGTAAAATCAATATTCATGTTTGCACAACAGCATCTTTGGCGATTAGAATAGTTTAGAAAACTGAGAGTCTTCCTAAACCGCGTGTGGCGTGGGTTCCAATTGACAAGAAGGTAAACTGTGGAGCTGCCGTTTTCTGTCTCTGACTTGACTTTAACAATGAAAGCTCTGCCCTACTGGTCATTAATGTCCAATCAGTTGATGCTTTATTTAGCAAGGGTGTACATGTACAACAACAACAACAACATGTACATACATTGATAAGGCGTGTTTATCTTCTAGTGGCCTTTGATGTACTCTCTCTCTCACTCACTCACTCACTCACTCACTCACTCACTCACTCACTCACTCACTCACTCACTCACCACCACTCACTCACCTCACTCACTCACTCACTCACTCACTCACTCACTCACTCACTCACTCACTCACTCACTCACTCACTCACTCACTCACTCACTCACTCACTCACTCACTCACTCACTCACTCACTCACTCACTCACTCACACACACACACACACACACACACACACACACACACGCACACACGCTCACACACACACACACGCGCGCGCGCACATACACACACACACACACACACACACACACACACGTTCATCATGTTTTCATCGAAGAAAAGGGGATTGCACCGTATTTGCACATTGCATTTCTGATAATGTGTACACAGTGTGGTTTTCTCGTTATGAAGCATGGCTTCTACATTTTTGAAGCACTGAAAACAAAATAGTTTTCGCTATTCATGCCGAACGCCATGAAGATAAAGACAGCAGTTAATTGTTTAATAATTGTCACAAACAATTCAGTTAAAAATGTAAAAACTATAAATAAGAATAGCATAGTGCAATGCAGGACTTTAAACACATCAAACTGTATTGCTATCTGTCATTTCAGGAGGCACGTCTACCAGGTCTGAGGTGACTAGCATGGGAGGAAATGGTGTGGCGAGTGTGGCTGGTGCCAAGTTCCTGCTGGAGTCCTTTGTCTCCGTAGGAATGGCTTTCACGTTGCTTCTGGCAATGTGATTTCTTTCAGAAGGTTTTAGGCATTCTATTGTTGATGATAGTTGTCAGGAGTCCATCGTACACCAGAGCAAACCCAAATGCACGAGCGGTTGAAATCTGCATTTTCAACTGCTGCCATCTCACAAAGTGTCTTTCTCTGCACGTGGGAGTAGTTCTGCCGTGTAAAATCCCGCCAGTGTTTGTTGACGGGCAAAGATGTATGAATAGACTGGTAATGCCAATATCCCTTTTCATGGTTGATGTAGGTAAAGCTGAGCGAATGCTTAAAATGAGAAAATCTTTTCTGCTCGGCGCCCCGTCCCGCCCCCTCCCTCTCCCTCTCCCCCCTCCCTCTCCCTCCCTTCCCCCCCTCCCTCTCCCCCCCTCCCCTCTCCCCCCCCTCCCTCTCCCCCTCTCCCTCCCCCCTTTTGTTTATTTATCGTCATTCCTTCTTCGTCCATGCCATCACTGCAATTCACTCCATCGACCAGCAGCAGCAGCAGGACAAGCTGCAACAGAAGCAACACCGACAGCGATTTACAGTCCTCAAACAGGAACAGCCAGTGACGACCATTTTCGAGGCATTTTGCGTGTTCCACGTGTCATTCAGACGCAGTACCTGAGAGGCCTATCAATCTTGTCGAGAGAGTCAGCGAGGAAATGAAGTCAATCGCGTGTGCACCTGCGGTAGTGCAGCCAGCGAAAACAGATTTGAGCGGGAAGTATTTCAGATTGCAAAAATAACCGATGATTAATGTCAACGCATGACATTTGATACATTGCGATTATTCATGGCAGAGAGGAGGGTGTCATTTTAAACTGCTATTGCCTTTTAAAACCTGGCTCATCTTTGAAAGCTGCATTAGACGCACTGACGTCTTTGACACATAAAAAAGCAAAGTATGCTCTGGGTTATGATACTTATGGATTGCATTTTAAGACAGCTATACACACATCTTAAAATGCATGCACTTTTCTAACGTGTTCGTAAAAAGACGTTGCTGTAATGACTAGGCCAGTTCGCACACTGACACTGCTTGGATGAAACAGCTGAATTTAAATAGCGTATTTTAATTCTACCTTTCAACTTATTCTCCAGAAGTCATATTTCTAAATATTCATCCATGATACAGTATGCCTCGAGGAACATATTGGACACTGTATATGTATCAGGACATGCTTGAAATTTGTGTAGCAAAGTTGTACTTATTCATTGTACATTCGCCAAGTAGAATCAAACCGAAATATAGTGGCATAGACTGCATCTGCAGAGAAATCGCCTGTACATAATTACTCACTCCCTTGTCATGTTGTTGTTTGGGGGCACTGCAGTTGTGTCATGTTTCTTTTCCTGAGGGTAACCGCTGGTAGTATCTTGTGCTCGTCATTTGTGATAAATGGGACTTTTCACCACAAAATGAGTTACGTTCGTTTTTCCAGTTTAAAGCACAAATAAAACTGTCTACCACCAGTAAAGACCGTTATCTAAGAAATTCGATGTAAAGTATAGATAGACAATAGTGAACACAAACTGAATGTTGAGAGCTGTCGTCCATAATGGTTAGTGTCCTGCTCCCTTTCAAACACGCGTTCATGACACCAACGTCAACTTTGTTTTAAAGTTTGTAACTTGGCTAGCAAATCAAACATAAATGTAATTGTTCTTTTCATTCCCACAAACGGCATCCCCTTCATAGCTTTTGTCGAATTTAAGTTTGTACGAGCTTTTCGAACAAACGTGTGACCGACGTAAACAGCGTGGCAGACACGATGCGATTGCGTACAAAAATGTTCTCATTGCTTGAAGCAAGCTCTGCAAAGCCAAGACTTCGGAACCGAATCAAGAGTCATTTCACAACATGGAAAGATAAGTTTTACTCTGGGCCCTTCGACCTAGTCTACATAAAGTAAAGCGTCATCCATTGGATATGTAAAACAGGTGAGGACTCCCTGGACAAATTGAAAGAATGGGTGCCTTAGGGTTTTAAAACAGCAAGCGCATCCGTAAGCCGCGACAGTGCATTTGTTCTCGAGTTAACAACATGAGAACAACGATCAATTGAAGGTTTACATACATGCGGCATGATCAAGGAAACACGCATTCTCTTTGTTCTTGATTCTTTAGGTATGTGAAAAGATAATAAATAATCTAATACATTCTCTTTGAAGTAATGTAGCATTCAACTCTTAGCCTGAGTATCTTCACATCCCCGACGTCATTCCAAAAACTATGCTGATCCAAGAGCGCAAACACTATCATAAAAGTGTGTAGGGTAATTATCGTCTCAAACAGCTGTATTAAAATCAGTATGCTTGCTTTGTGTGAATAAAAGTCATGTAAAAAATTGTTTGCTATTCTTTCTCATGATCCCTTCTTACAGAGGAAGATACTTTCGGATAATTGTCAGTCAAATTGCAATG
The DNA here is from genome assembly GCA_034096865.1 of Theodoxus fluviatilis. Classification (NCBI taxonomy): domain Eukaryota; kingdom Metazoa; phylum Mollusca; class Gastropoda; order Cycloneritida; family Neritidae; genus Theodoxus; species Theodoxus fluviatilis. The sequence continues at coordinate 767 of JAWQFJ010023200.1, read as the reverse complement.
CCGAAAAAAAAGCCTGAAGTATTTCTATGCAGATCTCCTCTATTAGTAGCCGAGGAACAGTGGGGCACTGCAACATAACCAATGAAACTGAAAAACGAGAGGAAGTGGAGGGGGAAAGAAGAGCTAACACACACAAGCTCTCTCTCTCTCACACACACACACACACACACACACACACACACACACACACACACACACACACACACACACACACAAACACACACACAAACACAAGCACACAAACACAAGCACAAACAGACAGATAAACACACAAACACACACACACTCAAACACACACCCACAAACACGCACGCGCGCAGAAACACGTGTGTACATCACACCAACCTCTACTTTGTTAAAAAAATTTGCGTCTCGGCTAGCAAATCCAACACAAACTTGATTGTTCTTTTCATTCCCAAACACAATATCCACCCGTTGTCGCTAAGTTCACTTGGTACGAACTTGTCGAACAAACGCGTGACGAAGCATTTTTTTGGTTTTGTTAGGGCGTATGAAATATAAATTATTCATTTTCCCGGCTATTTTTAGTGAATCGGCATGATATATCGTTTCTTACAGATCACTAGTGTATGAATGACTCATTGGAATTTTAACTATCAGCCTTTGTAGGCTTGTCAGGCCATATATCACGATATCAATGGAACCGTGTAGAATAAGCGTGTCAAGTCACGATGTCCGTAATTATTCCCCTCTTACGAATCGTGCAGGGAGACGCGGTGGATCTATTCTGACCCCCAGCCACAGGA
>JAWQFJ010023199.1:112500-115319 GCA_034096865.1 Theodoxus fluviatilis | reverse complement strand
CCACGGCAGACGATGCCCTCGGACTCTCAAGTTCTCTCAGCCAAGAAGGCGATTGCCTCGCGGACGGTGCGGGCAATATTTCACCCAGGGGGTGAACCTTGGAGTCGACGGACCAGTAAACCCAGCAGGTGTTCGGCTTTGAGGCAAACCTCCTTTACTCTGTCAGTCAAGTTTTGGGAGAAAGAAGTGAGGCTGGAGGCCAGTGTTCCCCTACAAACCACCTGCCTGGTCCACTCTGAAGGATGTCGCAGAGATCTGATCAGCACGTGACCTCTCAAATGAAAAGAGAGAGAGGGATGTGGAAGGGGTTGGGGAGTGGGGGGGGGGGGAAGGAGGGGGGGGGCTCGGATTTGACCGAAGTTCAGGTTAAAACCTCAAGGTTAGAGGGTGGCCTGGAGGTGGGCGTGGGTGGGGTGGATGAGGAGAAAAGAAGGGACGAGGGGGAAGTGCGGGGTGGTGGTAGAGGACGGTGGTGATGATTAGAGAGTGTGGTTTGAAAGAGGGTGGCAAGCAAGGTGCTACTAGAGACAGCTCTCCTCCTGCCACGCCTCTGCTGCGAGACCTGAGACAGCCACTAGTTGGCTGGAAGATGGCAGGCTCCTTGGGGGAGGTGATGTGTAGAAAGATGAGAACTGAAGATGGAGCGACCACAGCAGGAATAATGGTACTCAGACACCAGATGCAAGTAGTCTCAAGTAGCGATGTCTGCTCAGCTGGCGGTGGAATCGAGACTCACACCACGTTGAAAACTGGACAGTGACGAGTGCAACAGTAGGTGGAGTTAGTACAGCATCGACACAAAGTGAAATATCAAACAAATGCTTGACAAGAATCCTCCTGGTCGTGAATAATTTCTTGACTGAATTTCTGTCGTTTCCAAAATGCAGAGAAACAGCGATGGCAAACTTCAGCACAAAAAGATTCCATCAGACTACATTCATTCATAGTCCCGCTGCAGCTGCAGAGCAGATGAATAGAAACCAGAAAATCTCTTGTAATGATCGTTGCGCACAACTTTTCTCGCAGTGTTTACAAGGTGCAGGCTCGAACGCTTTTCACTCAATCATTTCGCTGGCCCCAAGGAATTTCTCAGCCATGCAGAATCCCTCTGCTGAGTTCGTCACTGGTTCAACGACGTCTGTGTGTTTATGTCTGGTCTGCGGGCGAGATTGGACTAACAAGGAGCAGATGTCGACCAGCTCTCCGCCACAACAACCTCCGCAGCCAGTCAGCAAGTAAAGTGAGCTGTAACGCCAATTGTGCTCTCCACCTCTTCCAAAAACATTCAACACGCCTCAGTCCCCTAAGGGAGTTATCTCTCTGTTGTTTGCAAGAGCGCGTCCAGGCACGCGATGAAAATTACTCATGAATGATCGATCACACAGGAACGACAATCAATCATACGACTCAAACTCTCTTCTTAGATAATCTCCAGCAACTGGAAACAGCAGGGCAAGTCGACACAAGACCGATAGATGGGTGGTGGCCTCGAGCGCGCCAAAACAGCAAGGGTCGACGTGTTTCCTGGTGCGACGCGAGCACGGCGTCCTGTCCAATGCGTCGTTGACAGGAGACCACGTCAGAACGCCAGCCAGCTGACGGCCCGCCGCCTTGTGTACTCTGGATGGAAACCAAACTTGCCTCTCCCCCACAGGTAGACGCCAGTCAGGTGGCTGTTTTGGAAGGACAGGTGTGCACTTCACGACTCTGAGACTCCGGTCCAAATGCCTCGATAAACGTTTTACGAGGTGCGAATTTGGAAAATAATACGCTTCAAGAAGGGCTCGAAATGGAGTCTTGCGCCCCTTTTATGACCAGACAGTTCACTTAGCAGCGGATGTCACACGCTTGTAATTTTTCAGCAGACTGCGAGGCAAAAAGGGAAATGAGGTGCAGGCTGCTTCGCCTACAGGTGCAAGGTGTTAATCGCAACGACGAATGTCTATGAAATTTTCAGCCATCGCCTTGGGGGAAAAACATGAGATCGATTTTCAGACTCGTCACTGAACGGTGCAGTTGAAAGACTCAATCATCAAATACGTAATCGTAGAAATAGTTAAAGAGGAACACACCAAGGAAGAATTCAAAAGCTAGCATGGCGCTGAAAATTCCTGAGGAATGCTTTTGAGCCGAGCCGAGCAGCTTCCAGGCCGGAATAGGGTTCGGCTCCAACACAATGCAATCTTGACACATTCCTCACAGTGCTGACAAACCTTTACACCTCCTTCCTAGCTTGGCACACTGCTTTATGAAGACCGATTTATGTTCCTACACCTGTTCTGTCCGCCAGGGCATAAAGATTGGCTGATACTGCACCTGTCGAGGCCAATACTCTTCTTCAACCAGACTGCAATGAAGATCAGCTAAGGAGGCGATAGGCAGCAACAGGACCTCGCCATTCCTGTAAGCAATGCCGTCATGCAATTAGCAACCTATTTAGGAGATGACAGTTGTCGACAGACAGTAGATGAATGGATGAGTTAATGTCACAACACCATGGAAACTAACATGGCGCAGTAACAAGTAATAGAGCCAATAAAATATGTTCTGTCCTAAAACTAACACTTGGCGGTAAATGGGGGAGTTTTCTGGATGAAAACGCCTATTTTATGTTGTATCGATTCTTTTTACAGCAGTCTATCACTTCCAGTGCCTTGGCGAGACACTGTTGTCACTGAAGTGTTGCCAAGACAGCTCAAACGACAGATCAATCTCGTTTTTCCAAGGGGCTCAGCTTTGGATACAACCTCACGCTGTCACTACACGTAAATCACTCGTTACGACCATGCTCTCCAACTCTTCGCTGCCTCTCCAATCGC
>JAWQFJ010023199.1:77500-110000 GCA_034096865.1 Theodoxus fluviatilis | reverse complement strand
GGGTTGCTTTGCACGTGAGGTCTGCAAATCAGCTGACTTATTTTTCACCACGATGTAGCTGCAATAAACCTTTTGGTCATTGATATTGGACTTACAACAAATTACGTGTACTTTTGAATGATTTTGGTGGTTCTCTACAAATACATCAATCATATGGACACAACTGTGTATACTTATCCAAAGGAAGAGTTTTGTTGCAGCTATGAAAATACAAACAAGGAAAATTCAAGATAATGGTCAATCTTCTCTAATCTAAGGTCCATACAAAGAACTTAATTGCTGTAATAGCAGGAGGTATAACATTACTTAAGGGTGCTGCTGTTCAAACTGCATTGTGATGATGTAGCATTATCAATAATAGAAAAGCATATAAGCACAAATCCTAGCTTTACTCGGGTCAGTGTGAACTGAAGGTAGATTTACGCAGTGGCTGCGTGATGTTGCAAAAGCAAACTCATTTCCCCAATAAATCAGACACACGCACACACCCCACTTTAGGACACCCACGGGTCGTCAAAGAAAAGCGCAAGTACCACACCCATCTGCTAATCTTCTATCTCCACTCGTACACGCTTTGGCGCAAGCTGCTCTGCAGGAGATGGGAGGGAGATTGGAAACACACGACTCTCTGATTCCTCAGAGACCAATAAGATGGTTCCACCAAAGTTGCCGCACCTCTCCACCTTCGGTGCCAAGTTCTTCCTGCTTCCATCGCACAGTGCTCACCCCAGGAAGTGAGTGCGAAATAGACTCGACTCACATGCTCCCCTCCATCTTTCCCTACACCCCTATTATCCCCTCACCACCCCTGCCTGCCTCCACCCTTTTCCTCTGCAGAGCAGGCAGACAAAAGCGGGTTTCGATCGCATCCTCACGCTCCATGCTTTATGCGTGCCTGCTTCTTGCCTGTTAAAGGGGTCGATGGCCACTACGCCGTGCAGTTCCTCCATGTCTGTCTGTCTCTCTCACCCATCTGCTGTCTTTGTCTGTCTGTCTCTCTCACCCATCTGCTGTCTTTGCCTGTCTGTCTCTCTCACCCATCTGCTGTCTTTGTCTGTCTGTCTGTCTCTCTCAACCATCTGCTGTCTTTGTCTGTCTGCCTGTCTCTCTCACCCATCTGCTGTGTCTGTCTCTCTCACCCATCGGCTGTGTCTGTCTCTCTCACCCATCGGCTGTGTCTGTCTGTCTGTCTGTCTGCCTGTCTGTCTGTCTGTCTGTCTGTCTGTCTGTCTGTCTGTCTCATCCATCTGCTGTCTTTGTCTGTCTGTCTCTCTCACCCATCGGCTGTGTCTGTCTGTCTGTCTGTCTCTATGTCTGTATGTCTGTCTTTGTTTATGTATATATGTGTTTCTGTCTGTCTGTCTGTCTGTCTGTCTGTCTGTCTGTCTGTCTGTCTGTCTGTCTGTCTGTCTGTCTGTCTGTCTGTCTGTGTGTCTGTCTGTCTGTGAGTCTGTCTGTCTGTCTGTCTGTCTGTCTGTGTGTGTTTCTGTATGTCTGTCTGTCTGTCTGTCTGTCTGTCTGTCTGTCTGTCTGTTTGTCTCTCTGTCTGTGTTTCTGTCTGTCTGTGTTTCTGTCTGTCGGTGTTTCTGTCTGTCTGTGTTTCTGTCTGATGTCTTTCTGTAAGTTGGTCGGTCGGTCGATTTGTGTGTTTCTCCGTATGTGTGTGTGTGTGTGTGTGTGTGTGTGTGTGTGTGTGTGAATGCGTGCGTGCATGCGTGCGTGTGGCTATCTATGTGTGTATGTGTGACTCTGTCTGTGTCTGTGTCTATCCATCTGTCCGTTTCTCTCTCTTTCTATCTCTCTATCTGTCTCTCTATCTCTCTCTCTCTCTGTCTCTGTCTGTCTGTCTCTCTCTGTCTGTCTGTCTGTCTGTCTGTCTGTCTGTCTGTCTGTCTCTCTGTCTCTCTCTCTCTCTCTTTCTCTCTCTCTCTAGGTGTGTTTTGCTCCACCCTGCGAATTATATGTCTCGGTGTTTGCCATGTTCAATATGTCTGCGTGTGTGTTCACTCGTCTTTGTATGCGTGACTCAATGTCGGTATTGCATTGTTTCTTCTTCTCTCTGTCTATTCTTTCTTCTTTATATCTCTCTTTCACACACACACACACACACACACACACACACACACACACACACACACACACACACACACACACACACATTCCCGCGTTTTCGACACTTATCGAAATTCCCATTTCTCTTTGAAGTTGCTTGCACTATCAACGATGAAACGATATGGTACATGGAAATTGTTTACTCGAATGAGTGCAATTAGTACCGATTGCATGTTAGATGCAGTGCGATGGATGATAAACAACAGTCCCGTAAACCCGAAGTGCACTGACATTAAGTTTTCAATGTGAAGATAAGTAGCATTAAGTCACTAAATGGTTGGCAAACAAGGCAGAGTTTCTCCAACACGAGACACTGCAGTAAACTGTAAGAGTCTACCTGTGTCTGATGAGCTTCTTACAACGGACGCATCCCGACAACCGGCCTTAGTAGTCAAGATGGATGAGGGCTTGCGCAGTAGCCACTGTCTCTGAAGCACAGCACCACATGGATGGATGGATGGATGGATTGATGGATGGATTGAGAGGTAAATGGCTGCCTGTCTGGAAAGATTGATGAATGGATAGAAGGCTACATGGATAGATGGATGGATGGACGGATATACGGATGGATGGATGGATGGATTAATGGATGTATGTATGGATGGATGGATGAATGAATGTATGTATGGATGGATTAATGGATGTATGTATGGATGGATGGATGAATGGATGGATGGATTGAGAGGTAAATGGCTGCCTGTCTGAAAAGGGATGAATGGTTAGAAGGCTACATGGATGGATGGATGGACGGACGGATATATGGATGGATGGACGGATATATGGATGGATGGATGGATGGGCGGATATATGGATGAATGGATGGATGGATGGACGGATATATGGATGGATGAATGGATGGATGGCTAAATGGGTGAATGATAAATATATGGATGGATTGATAGATGAATGGATGGGTGGACGGGTATGTGGATGGATAAACGGATAGATGATAGATGGATAAATGGATGAATAGTTGGATGGATGGATGAATGGATTTATGGAAGGACGGGTGGACAGATATATGTATTCATGGCTGGATTGATGGATGAATGGGTGAACGAATAAACGTACGGAAGGACGGATGGATTGATGGAGAGATGGATGCATGAGTGGACGGAAGGATGGATGGATAGATACATGAATGGGTTCATGCACGGGTAAATGGATGGGTGGATGATGAGGCCTAACGGGTTATTAGCAGTGTTAGACTACTAAAGTCATTAACACCCGTATCACTGGTTTTGGAGAGATAGCTAGCCAAGGTTTCATATACCCAGTCATTTGCCTTATACAAACCGCGGTGAGTTCGGTTTTACTTTCACCACACACCGAAAGCAAGCACAGCGAATCCTAAAGGCCCTATTGTTGCAATGTGGTATGGTGAAGGATCAACCAGTGCATATCAGACAAGACGGGGGCCGGCATATGAACAGTCATTACTTACCTCTAGGGACAAGAGAAAACACAATCAAGGCATCATTGACTGCTGTAAAAAGACGCACTTTGTGCTGTTTGGTTCATTTGCGACCAGACGACAGAGAAAAGGGAGACAATCACAATCTAAATTCAGGAGGCCGTCGCTCTTCAATGCCGCCATCGGGTTGAAGACAACCTCGAAGTAAATAATTAAATTGGTCGATACAGACGTCGCTGTGCATGCACAGAGCCTCCGTTGTAAGAATGAATCGATGAAAATATATCCGGGGAACTTCTGCAAATCGCTTTGATTACGAGATCTTTTCGAAAATGTCAAAGTAATTTGCAGAAGTTTCTCTGATTCTTCTTCATCGATTCATTCTTACAATGGAGGCTCTGAGCATTCGCGGCAACGTCTGCATCAACCAGTTCAATTATTTACTGTCTGCTGAAGAGACTTTTCGAAAATGTCAATCAGTATATTCATGCATTTGTCTCAGAAACAATGCGGATCTGGAAAAAAAACACCACCCACCTTCATATGAACATTGCTTGCACTTCCAACACGCTTTGTCTGTTGAAATATACGAACACCCGTACACTTACGGAGAAGCAACAAAATCTGTCCTCAAACGTTTGTGAAGAGACAAGCCCAAAGCATCGCGCGAGTGCATGCAGATAACCGGGAGAAAATCGAACATCCAGGAGCACTTTGATGAAAACATTGACGCTTTCCCTCTTTAGTTTTTTTTCCTACCGCCTTCAAGCATGCGTCATTGTCAGACTCGTCACTGGTGGCAGGCTGAAGAGCTCCGTCGTTGCGGTGTCCTCGTCATTAGGGTTTTGGAGAGCGAGTTGTGTCCCTTGTCCTGAGTATGCTGACGTGCACGAGAGGTCGTTACGACACTCTCCACACATCTGTTGACAGCAGCCGTCACGGCCGCCATGACTGTCGCATCGCCATTGGCCCAGAACAGTTTGCGCATTTCAAACTGACGACCCACCTCCGTTTGTGAAGGAGAAGAGATTTTCTTCTCTTCGTCTGCAAGTTTTGTAAATGTCCGAGTTTGAATAGAGGCGCCATTGTTGGAGATTTTCCTGCGTACCCTTCAAGTGGCACGTGACGGCATGTTTTGTAGGTTTCGTTGTGGTTTTAAAAGAAATGAAAAGGAATGGAAAAAGAAACGAAAGTGTCGCTTTTTCTTTGTCTGTCTTTGATTTCTCCGCAACGCATGTTGCGGCAGTAAAAGCCTATAACTGCGTTTTGAGACATGACAACCATTTCTAGTGATTCATTTGAAGGGTTTACTTTTACAGCGAGACATTTAAAATGAACTCCCATTGTAGACATTATTAGCAGACACTTCACGTGCAAGTTCCTTTTGTCCCACTTCTGAAGCAAGACTTTAAATTCTGCATAGGCTTCGCAAAAAAAAGAAAACTATTAGTCTCCTAACAAGCTTTGTTCATTGTACGAGGCAACATCAATTTCAGTGAAGCACCGTGTATGGTCAGAAAAGTAGCAGAGGTTCCACTGAGAAATACAAGGACATGGAGGTTCTGCTAAAGAACAAAGGCAACAAAGGCAGTTGCCATAGACGATTAATGCTTAAACTCCAACGCGGTCGTGATAAGATGAACTTTGAAACGAGCCTTTGAAACTGGAGACATTGACTGTCATAGAGGATCAACTCCATCCCCCTGAGAACGTGTACGTGTCGAGCGGTGCCACACTCCGCCTCTGATCTGCTAAAGCCAGGTTAAATCCCCAAGGCGTTTGAAGGCAGTTCAGTATCACAGGCTCACATTTCCACCTTTAAATGTCCAGAGTTGCGCAGCGACGAGACAGATGACGAGAATGATAAGAGAAGTGAAGAGGTGAAAGGTAAGGTGGTCGCAGATTGCGGTATGTCATTATGATTTGAATTTATCGATTGTAGGGAACGTACACACACACACACACACACACACACACACACACACACACACACACACACACACACGCACACACACACAGATTAGACAGACAGACAGGCAGAGAGAGAGAGAGAGAGAGAGAGAGAGAGAGATCACTGACGGAGAAATGACCAAGAATTACATAACGACGCATGTACAAACTCGTTACGTTATCAACAAACGGATGATGGGATTCTCCATAATATTATAATAAAGTATATATATACAAAGTCTTGTTGATATCCGGTGAGATCATTGGTATTTCTGTCAATAGGTATTCTGTTTGACCGCCTCTCTCTCTCTCTCTCTTTCTCTCTCTCTCTCTCTCTCTCTCTCTCTCTCTCTCTCTCTCTCTCTCTCTCTCTCTCTCTCTCTCTCTCTCTCTCTCTCTCTCTCTCTCTCTCTCTGTCTCTCTCTCTGTCTCTCTCTCTGTCTCTCTCTGTCTCTCTCTCTCTGTCTCTCTCTCTGTCTCTCTCTCTCTCTCTCTCTTCTCGAAGGTCATGGCGAGAAGCGTGGGTACAACAGAGACAGGCGATGCACCCCGTGGGGAAGGCAGACGTGAGAGATCAGGGATCAAATAACTCTGTCCTCAGACCATACTGCAGCAACGCGGGGTGCAAATTAAAGTCGAGCTGGCTTTTTCTCCTCCTTGTTTCCCTCTGAACCCTCCTCCGTCGAGTGCGAATGAGGTCGAAGCTCGGAGAGGAATTTCTATTGATAAGTCAACCTCCAAAGATTCTAAACTACCTGCGTTCCCTTGCCCTGTTTCGCTCGACGATATTCAATCTTGTCAATAGAGGCAGCTGCGGGAGACTTTTTTGTGTGTAGAGAGTGGCAGACAGCGGGAGCACAAGATTCAAGGATTCAAGGTGTTTGTGTAGGGCGACTACGGGGGCAAATTGTCGAGAGCAAAGAGAAACAGGACAATATCTCTCGCAAGCACAAGGACGGGATGTTGAGCCCATTCATGTTAGTTCGTATGAAAAAGAGAAATGCACCCTACGAGAAGGACGTCCTACTCACGTGATGGAAATGCAAAAGCGGCCGCGTCGATTTGTTAAAACTCGAGTCCATTTCTGTGACAGGAAAAATGAAATTATCTGCGTTGAAGGACTTTATAATGGCAGTCATTCGCGTCAAGGTGAAAGGGTCAAGTAAAAATGAATTTACACAGGAGCACCTCACACATCGGTGCACTGCAATGTTTTCTTTTTTGTTCGGACCAGATGGCGTGAGTTTACAAAAGCATTCCTACCTCATCGATAGCTTCCATTACATCACGCACATATCTACCAGGTGTATATTTCCACTTGACAATACACCCCTTGACTCACGATGTAGGGCAGTAAGGCATGAGAAGGCAAAAGGCAATATCCGTAGTCAGTATAGGCAGTCATAGTGCGTCCTCCACGAACTTCGCATTGGCCATAATTCGTATCTAAATTAGGGTGCGCGCGCATCACAAGAAAGTGACGAGAGCGTAAAATCATGTCAACACAAACGATGGCAACACATGCTTCGGCGTGGATGCGTTGACCTGCATTCGATGTGTAAACTGTAGGAGCTTTCACGATCTATTGATGCATTCAACATACACCTTTGATAAATTAATGCTGTGCATGACTTATATTTTCTTTGGATGGGTTGCTAGTATCCCGAAATAGAGCGTTTTGTGAGCGAACCGGAAACACGTCGGCCATTGAAATTTGCAAATAGTTGGCGAGTTCACCTCTTGTCGTGACCTCTACGCATGCGCATTAGTTCGTCACCCTCATTTAGATACGAATTATGGCCAATGCGAAGTTCGTGGAGGACGCACTATGACTGCCTAGTGACAAAATGGCTCACGGTCTGACTGGGGAGATGGGCAGCAACAGAGGTATGCCGTACTTTTCTGCACATGCCCTGTGGCTTCTTATTGCACTGAAAAGCAACAGAGCAGAGACGTACTCAGGTGTTGTGAAAGCGTAGCAAACGCGGTACACGTTTGGGGTTCGGGAATGCATGCCAAAGCAGTTTAGTAGAATGCATTTGATTGGTTGATCAGTCCCTTCATTTGGCTGCAATGGAGCCTGCTTGCTGTACGACATGTACTTGTCATCAAATGATATGAAGTCGTCTCGTTTTAGAGTGAAAGCATTCTTAGGCACATGTGTTTCATTATTATTATTGTCATTTATAGTTTATCATATGATTTCTTTGTGCATAGGTGTGATGATTGGCAAGCCGATTGAAGCTTGCATTAATCAGATGTAAGCTGCCTATTTTTGACAGTCTCTCCGCATTGACTCCTGTTGGACCACACTAAGTCTAGCAGAATGGGGAATGGTCAGTTTCTCGCACTTTTCAGTGGTCACACTGGAGAGAGCGAGGCATCCGTGTCTGCCGTAGATAATTGCATTTCGGGAGTGAATCTACTGATCAGGAAGAGACAGCGTGGACATGAGACAATCACTATAAAACTTCATAAGATTATATTTCCTCGTTTCCGCATGTGAGGTTAGAACGATTACACAGCGGTCAATTTGATCAGCAGGCAAAGGGCTCGCTGCGCACGCGCAGAACATGCTAAATAATTTTATCAGCTTTAGGAATTGCGCACGAAGAAGACGAATAGATGCACAACTTGTGGTTCGGACCAGGTCAGCGCAAACAATGAAACGAGGGCTATTATATGGAAGGGTGGGGGGCTGGGGTGGAGGGGGCTATGAGGAACAACATCTTGCCTGGAAACGACATGGTTAAAAGATGGATGGACGGATGATACTTTACGGCCTATCAGCCTCGGCAGGCTATGTTAGAATGTACAGCCATTGACAATTCACATCACTGGTGTTTGACAGAGTTTGGGCAGGTAAAGACTCCATGACCCCAGTCATTCACCTTTTAGAAATCGCGTCGGGATTTACACCCGACCTAATGGCGACAGCTGATACCAGATGTAATCAGACAAAACGATAAAGCCGAAGAGAGGATGAAGAGAGAAGAATACTTGAGTAAGGGCTCGGGATGGCAGAAGGAGTGGGTGGATGATGACGCATTTGGGAAAGACGTGTACAAAGACGAGTAGTGGGGAGGGAAGCCCAGTCACACAAGAATTACGAGATGAACACAGGGACGTGGACCCTCACAAAACTCCTTCAATCCGATGGGTGAGCGTGGCGTCATGCGCGCCGCGATCCGATATGAAAATTAATATGGCGGCGATTTCCTAGTCGCCTGCCTCCTCCTGAGCTCAATAGAGAGGCGGTCGGGAAGATTTTTCCGCGCCATTCAACAGCGGCGACTCGATCCAACGCTTTTGATTAAAGTTTGCGAGCCCAACCGCTGCAAAGGAGAGTCTGCTTGCTTGACTAAGTGAGTCACCGTCCCAACGTCAAAAATCTGTCAGCCCCTCTCCCCCCAGTCTGCTGGGTGTAAATTTGAAATCTGTCAGACGGGAGGGCAAAGGTTAAGACTGGGTCAGGGATGACATTTTCCGCGAGTTCTTACAAGCGATGGCGTCCCTGGATCGAATTAGCAGAGAACCCTGTGCCCATCTCCGACACGGTTATTGAATTGTGCACAATTGATTCAAACGAGGCGATGCGATTTAGGTCAAGTGAAGACAAGAGCTATTGAATGAAGTGTCATTACGCAACAGCTCTACTGGCCAAGAACGCAATTAGGGCTGCTCCACGTAACGCTGCTGAATATTCAACGAGGCGCACCCCCACGGTGGGGTGTGTACAGCCGCCTGGACTATTTCATTGGAAGACTCGGTGAAAGCGTCCAAATTCGATTAATTCTTGAAATTTTCCAACAAGAAAACATGACCCCACGACCCTTTTATTTGCAGTTGCTGCCAACTTTCGGAAAGCTTTTCATGCGTCTCACACTCAGAGTTTTTTTTCTTGCAAGGAATACGAGTTCACGTCAGTACATCAGCTGGCATTTAACGTAATGAAAATGACTAAGTGCAAGGAACTTCTTGAAGATTGTTCGTAGTACTCAAAGCTGATCAAAAGGTTTAATTTCCAGGTTCTAAATAAACAAAGCGGTGGTTTCGTGAAAGGAAGTTTATCGTATCCCCCAAATAGTTACTGAAAGAGATTCTGTGTTGGTTCGGAAAAAAAGAACATACTTCAAAGTTTGTGACAAAAATAATGCACTGACGATTTTTCTTTGCTCAAAAACGGTTTGGCCGACTTGAACCATGTTTCTCATACAAAGTCTTATTTTTCCGCTCGATTAATGATATTGATTCACAGCGGATATATCTAAGTGCCGGGGTCGGTTGTATAGTTACTGAAAAAGAGTGGAAGACAAGCAACCGACAGTGGTTCTTTCTTGAGCAAGTGGGGCCCGAAGACAAGCAACCGACAGTGGTTCTTTCTTGAGCAAATGGGGCCCTGATTCATTGATTCACAGCCACAGAATGTATGTCAACATTGTGTAACCTAATGCTTTGTGTCATTTCACTAACGCCCTCTTGTTTACCACAAAAGTTTGACTTGGAGACATAAACGTCTGTACTTTTCAAAAGTATGTTTCCTTCTTGAGGAAACCAGTATATATCTCATTTTCCCATCTTATAGTGCAAATTGGAATGAATCACCTAAAACGTTTGAACAAAAGCAGCAAAGAAAAAAAGAAGAATGATACGGCGATTTCATTTTACAAAACTGACAGAAAAAGTTACATCCAGTTTAATTGTCAGTCATAAACAGAAGCAAACTGGCCGTGGGCATCTCTAGCAAATCTAACATGTTTCTGCAGTCCAATTCTGTAATTCGAGCACACGTGTTTAAATGAAAGAAGACGTCGACTGCTGTATCGCCTTTGTAATTCAAGAACGTCTCAAACCATCCATAAATCAACACGTGCAACTTCTGGCTCTCTACCCACGACCTTGTCCGTGGTGCCATTGGAATCATATAATGGCTGCCTCCATCAGATCTGATATCATGGCTCCAACAGCTGGCGCGTCCTAAAGTGCACGTGCAGCACACTTTTATCTGGTTCAGAGGGGAGTGTTGTGACATTGGAGTCAGGCGAGGCGGTTATCTGGTAAACATTTAAAGAAAGATTTGCAACAGCTAGCACTGACCATTTGGGGGGAAAATTGGATGAAAGAGAGATGGCTTTAGTTTACTAACAGTGAATGAGTTATTAAGTTTATTGAAGTTCGCAAAAGATATGATGGGAGCACTAAGTTTGACGGTTATCATGTGATTGCAAATCGCGACTTTACCAGAACAGGAATTTGGCTTCAGTTCTTCCTCTAATGGAAAATAGAGACAAGTTTAGTCAGATTTCTTTTTTCTTTCTTTATCTCTCTCTCTCTCTCTCCCTGAATCTGTTTCTCGTTGTCTCTCTGCTCTCACTCTCTCTCACTCTGTTTCTCTCTGAATCTCTTTGTCTCTCTCACACTCTCTCACTCTGTCTCTGTCTGTCTGTCTGTCTGTCTATCTTGATGGGGATCCACAAAACCGAAATAAAACAGGTCCCGGGTTACTAACAAGTCTTTATATTCAACATAAAAATACTCGTAGCAGTGGTAGGAAAAAGAAGAAGTTACATGTATATATGGCTCAAACACAACATCCTAAGAACCCAATCTTATAAGATTACATCTACTCTTCACATACTCAAATCCCAACGGGAAAAATGTAAAAGCACAAGTAAAATGTCGGTCAGCCTTCTTACATAAAAACATAAAAATACGTAGGTAAGCCCTCGACAAGTTAAAACGTTATCGACCCGTGTAAAAATCGCACCAATCTTCACCAACACTGCCCGCTCTCTCTCTCTCTCTCTCTCTCTCTCTCTCTCTCTCTCTCTCTCTCTCTCTGCCCGTCTCTGCTGTGTGTGTGGGGACGATCTCCCTTCTCTGTCTTCTTGCACTCTCTTATATCTCTATCTTCTCACAACCAACACGATCATTTCTACTCACCACAACTCATACCTCAGAGCGAACACCGCTCATCACCCTGGGGCAGAACTCAACTCCCATTCACCCTCTACTTCAATCTCTATACAGTCGTTGGACTACCAACCTCACCCTCAACGCACCAGCAAAACCCGTCTCTCTCAGGTGAGATACTTCCGAAAGCCTATTTCCCCATTACAGTCTGTCTGTCTGTCTGTCTGTCTGTCTGTCTGTCTGTCTGTCTGTATCTCTCTCTCTCTCTCTCTCTCTCTCTCTCTCTCTCTCTCTCCTCTCTCTCTCTCTCTCTCTCTCTCTCTCTCTCTCTCTCTCTCTCTCTCTCTCTCTCTCTCTCTCTCTCTCTCTCTGGGGCTGCTCTGTGGAATTCACTGCCTGATGACATAAAATGTATCAAGTCTTTGCCTGTGTTCAAAGAAACAATTTGCACTATTCTCAGGCATCATCCTATGACATAGTTTTTCACGTTTTCATCTGACGTCTAGACAGTGGAACGGCTAAGTGTGTATCCTATTATTGTTCATTTTACACATATGCTTACTTCAGGCCACCCCTGGTTGAACTATTGGAGGGGTTCCAGCTCATTAGGGGTGGGGGAGTAGGGGAGGGAGTGTACATCAAGAGGCTTCGGTCTACATATATATATATATAAACATTTGGGTGTTTAGAAAATTGTATTTTATGTATATGTCATTGCAGTTACGTCAAGTTCCATATTTAAATTTTGCTTCTCTGGTACACTATCTACCCATTTCAGTATGTTTAAGAAATTGTACATGATGTATAATTCTTGCGATAATTAGACTGACTCTCTCTCTCTCTCTCTCTCTCTCTCTCTCTCTCTCTCTCTCTCTCTCTCTCTCTCTCTCTCTCTCTCCCTTCCTCCCTCCCTCCATTCCTCCCTCCCTCCCCCCCTCTCTCTCTCTCCCTCTGATTCTCTCTTCCCTTCCTCCCCCTTCTCCCATCTCCTCTCTCTCTCTCTCTCTCTCTCTCTCTCTCTCTCTCTCACCACATTTGAATATTTTGCTTCAAGGGCTGAATGTAAGAAAGGCACCACTGCCAAATTTACTACCCTTATTAAAAAAAAGTTCGTTCGTTCGTTCGTTCGTTTCGTTCTCTGACTCAGCCATCATAGCGCGCAAGTTACTACACGGGCCTATTTCTATATCCTTTTTCAGAAAAGAGGGTAGAGGGAGGCAGCCGACGTCGTGTTGGTGACGTTTCTGGACTTATTCAGGGGCGAGATACAGTCGTCGCAAGGTGCGATGAGCACCATAGGCCTGGAGGACGTGTGTGAAAGGTCTGTCGCCATTTTTCACCTTCTCAGACGAACCACTTCCGTCCTGTTGCTGAGGGTGTCGAGGTGAATTATTTGCCCACCTCTTCCAGGCAAACTTCATCTTCTTGCTGTTTCAAAGGGGTGTAGACATGAACATCACCTACATTTTGCGTTGAACAGTAGCACAGTAAGAGAGCACAAGTCCTCACTGTAACCGCCAGTGTTGCATGTTAAGACCCCCGCTCTGATAACTTAGTCGAGGCAACGATGCGTACTTTTGGTAATGTGACCAGACGATCATGACGGATGTGCAGCCACTTTTTTGCCCATGCTTTGTCTGAGCTGCTGATTGTTTGTATTCTATCAGTCAGCTCAGAATCCGGCTCCATGTCCCGGTTAAGAAGTCGCTCAGAGGCGGGTTTCTCAGGGCAATGGATAGGAAAGTCAAAGCAATCCAAAGCAATTCAGAAGGCTTTTCCGGTCTTTTAAAATATAGTAATTGTTGTATTTATACGCAACATGCAATCAGTCAGTTCTTGTAACAAATTCGTTTCCAAACCAGACACTGTCTGGTTTTTTGTCCCAATTTGGATACTGACTCCGACATGAACAAAGTGATCACTTTATAATAATACCAGAAACACGTTTTGAATTGCTTTGAATTGCAAAGCCATAGTCTGAGAAACCCGTCTCTGTTCTAAACGGTCAAATGGCGGAACATGGACATGCTGCCAGAGAGCATTTCGAGGTACATGGAGTGGTTCTGGGTGGCAGTTGGTGCGAGTAGCGCCGACCGCATTGGAAGGTTTGTACGAATGTGCGCCAAACTTTGCAGGTGCCATTCCCAGCTAGGGGACTTCATTAGATGGCTTTCTGCAAGTGCATTGATCGTACAACCATAGAGATCCACTGTCACTACATCCGAGTTTCTGTCTTTCTTTGAAGTAGGCAAAAACTGAAGTTCTTGGTCGAGGCTTTGGATCACTCCTTCACTAATGTACACACATACACACACGCACGCACGCACGCACGCACGCACACACACACACATACACGCGCGCACACGCGCGCGCGCACACGCACGCACAGAGTTTTGAAACTTTATTTTCAAAGAATTCTAGTCCCCTGAGGTCAATGTTTTGTTTTAGTTTGAATGAGCTAATTTGCTGATGTAAATCATATCAAAGTCATTATGTCATTACATTTGGATGAATCATGTCTCAACTCTTTATTTTAAAAAGGATTCCTCTGGGGCGTGTAATTTGAGTGTTATTTGCAGTGACACCGTAAGCATGATCATTGCATGCATCGCTTTATCGATTCTTCTATTCGAAATGTTCCAGACACCCACTTCTTTCTGTATCGTGTTTCATTTTTCTCTCTACTTCACATCTCTCAGGAGACTGAGCAGCTCCTTGGCCAAAGTGGACGAATGACATTTGCCAGATATTCAAAGCAGAGAAAATGCCGCAGAACTTCAATCACGAAAACCATTTACATCAAAATGGCACATCTGGAAATCCTAACACTCCCCCGAGGCAAGTGACATATCTCTCAGAACGAAATGAATGAAGCATGCACATAATGACATGGAAAACGAAGATAAAGGATGCAAATATTTCCATCGTAATAGATCACGTGTTTATGACTAAATCAGTATTTTTCACCTTGGACAGGTCCAAGTTCTGTCATCAAACATCTCCCATGAAGACTCCGCTTGTTTGAAAAGGCAATCAATGCAACAAAACAACGCTCCGTTTGCACATTGTAGATAAGTTGGACGGGAAGAGAAGTGTCAGTAAATACTTTTTTGTTTTTGCTTTGGCACGTAGTAGACGATGAACCAAAACTAATGCAATCACACAGAGGGTTAGGTGCGTCGTAGATGTTCACCAAGTATCATTCACGTACAGACAAAATTACACGCATGGACAGATTTACGACACAGGGTTGCAGCACGTACTATATTGTCAATATATATTAGATAAACCCAGATTCTTCCCTTCCAAGGGATAGAACCACGGCACTGCGCTTCGTACATCGTCCAACCCCAAACGACTATTGAGCATGTACTTGTCAATAGGCTATTTATCTATTCCTTTCAGACAAATACTGATATTTTAGAACTGAATTATGAAAGAGTGCTTTACCACGGTGGGTCATTACACTATGCAAGAATATGCTTGAAACTATTCCACAGAATAACGTAGCCTTGCCGGTCAGGACTCACTGCACAGCAGTGCAAAAGGACACGTGGAAGCATACAAGTCCTGAGGCACGAGAGGTCACTCTTGGGCAATGTGCAGATAGCGACAGCGTGATGAGGAAATATGCATCCGTGTGTGTATGTGAGTGTGAATGCTTGTGTGTGTACACGTGTGTGCATGTGTGAGTCGAGTATATATGTGTTCTTGTGTGTCCATGTTGCATGTGTGTGTGTGTGTGTGTGTGTGTGTGTGTGTGTGTGTGTGTGTGCGCGCGCGCACGCGAGCGCATGTATATGTACTTGTTATGCGCCGCAGTTATGGCTAGTTTATGATAAGTATGCGAGCTTGGATATGTGTTTAAAACGCTTACTAATTAAAAACAACATCTGTGAACGATTCAATTTTGATTTAAAAAAATATATTTAATGCACTCACACAGGTTGGTGCATTTAAGTAACCAAAAAATCGTGAATTGGGCAACATTTTAAACCGGCTTTAGAGGCCATTTTTAACTCAAAAAAAATTCCTGACGTGTTCACTGTGGTCACCTTTTTGGGTGAAAATAATTCAACTGAACTGGCGTTGTTTTTGAGTCGTATTGGGTGATATAAATTCAAAACCTTTGTTCAACTTACTAATTCTTTTACTAATGTGTAAACCCAAGCCTGGATCCTTCGCCAGAATCCAGGCATTTGAGTCCAAGTGCCTCCGAAGACTGCTCCGCATCTCCTACTTGGAGCATAAGACAAACGAGTTTGTGCGGAACATGACAGCAGCACTTGTAGGCCCACAGGAACCCCTTCTGGCGACCGTCAAGCGACGCAAGCTGGCCTGGTTTGGCCACGTCACCAGGCACGACTCCCTGTGCAAGACTGTACTGCAGGGCACACTAGAGGGCGGTCGTCGCCGTGGTCGACAGAGAAAGAGCTGGACGGACAACGTCAAGGAGTGGACGGTCCTCCCCATGAAAGAGCTGCTCGAAACAGCCACCAACAGACCTGAATGGCGGAGGATCTCCGTGTCGTCGTCCCTCATGTCCCCCCGACGGCCAGAGCGGTCAAGGAAATGAGGAGGCGGAGGAAACCCAAGCAACCAGACTATTCGTGACATCGACTTTCGTACAACGCATTCACAGACAACGTTGAAGGGGCAAACGTTTATTTTGTGTACCTTTAAGATACGCCACTTCCACTGAGGCACACGTGGGCTGTTTGATGGTAAATGGAATTCAAAATGGTTGAGCTGAGCAGACAAAGCCAAGCTATCGACGGAGGCATCCACTCGCCTCACGGAGGACAACGGCGCCGGACCAGGCGTCGCAGAGCAAACACGGCCCCAGTTGCCGTTTATTGAGTGTCGCCCGCTACAATGGAAAATTCCTCCACGAAAACACATCCCGGCCGTTTTTGGTAAATATCCAAGGCGCCGCGCGAGCATAGAAAATCAATGGCGCATGAAGAAACAACACCATCAAGCATGAGCGCCAACAATTCAGCACCTGAGCGCGCATTGTCGGCTGCAAGGAAGTGGACTACCCCTGCTGTCAAGACGTCGATGCAGCGAGCGTTGCGGGCGAGGTGAAGCTGTTGGACGCAAGGCAAGACCTTGACAAGGTCCTCGTTGAAACGTTTCCGATGGAAACTTCCCTGATGAGGTGAAACTTCATCTGGAGGAACGCGTCTGAAGATTTGGAGCGTGCTTAGGATGATATTGAAGTAGGAACTCATTTAGTTTCGTTCGTCGCCTTGGCAAGAGTATTTCCATTGATTTGTCTTTGTTCCTTTGTGAGTCGCAGCCTTGTGCAAACAATCACGATCGTTACTACTTTTCCAGAGAGCTGAACAAACCGTAGAAGTCTTTGAATGCAGTCCTTCGAGTCTATGTTTTCAGGTGCCCAGGGAAAATAGTTTCAAGGTAGATTTATATATGAGGGAGCTTTTCGACTTTTGAAGCAGCGGTGCGTTCTGTTTGAAAACCTCTTCAATGGTTTTACTAGCGTAAACTTTTTCGAAACAATGGCATGCCTCAATTGATCACTCTGGCACGTAGTTATAATGATTTTTAGTTGCAAGGCCTTCGAAAATCAGTTTGATTCATGGGAAAAGTTATTTTACATCATTGCAACAAATGCTGAACATTATTTTTGCTATTGCAGAGGTTTTCCCAACGCAGGCTTAAGAAACATCCGTGCTCCCAACAATTAATGTCTATATTTTGCCAAATAACTTCACCGACTACGTAGGCAGCTGTTTAGTAATATAAATCTCGCTACTGTCCTCTGCGGTACCCTTTAGCTTAAATTCCAAAGGACTGTGGCAGTGTCCATCGCCCTCAAGAAACTGACAGTCCATAAGAGAAGAAGCAGTAGCCATTCCAATGATCTTAACAAATGAAGAGAAACACACACACACACAGACACACACACAGACACACACACACACACACACACACACACACACACACACACAATAAAACACCCTTCCGCCTCTACATTGAATCTTCTTCATAAATCGTCCCTTTTTAATGATTGTCCTGTCGTTTTCATCTCATGATGCTTTTACTTCCTGGTAACACTGTTGATTCTATCACGACCTCACATCAGTCTCTAAGCATAACCTTGCCATGCCGCTCGACTTTGTTGCCATCATCCCTCATTGCTTGCCGTCTCCGTAAGAGAACAAGCTGCAGCTTAAACGGCAACCAAGAAACCAAACCGGACAATCGCATTTTATTTTCTTAGTTATGGACGTCTCCATAGCCATGCATGCCTGTGTACTCCCACAATGCACATTCCATAACCCAGGACGTACTGCCACAACGCACATTCCAGAACCCAGGACGACCCAACGCAGACAGAGCGCCATACAGTTCCACCCGGACCATGTGTAAATGTTTCTTCCTATGGCTTCGGTCAACTAGCCCCCCGGGCCTGCTTCACCCCAAGGAGATTGCCCTTTGACCTATAAAGCACAGGTCATAACGTCCGTATGCCATCTGCAAGCAATGACCTAGACCTGACTGTAGGACGGAAGCTCTCGGCTACCGTCGGGAGAATCCCTCAGAGACTGGAATGCCTCCACTGCAAGCTCCTCCCCAGTCGTCCATAGACTGTTTGAAGTCTGAACACCCTTCCCAGGCCTGCTTGGAACGGTGTAGTTCAGGGCTTCTGCGGGAATTCTAATGGCTGTAATGGTCTGGTAAGCGCCAAATGATGGAGTGCGTCGCCGGGGATCCAGGCTCCTGTGACGCCAGAAGCATGTACAAGGGAAAGGAGTCCTCAGATCTCAACACAGGTTTCCAGGAAGCCTTGGTGCACTGGACGCCTGCAGAGGTCTTCAGAGGGCTGGGCTTGATGCAAGACGGAGTTACAAAGTTGCCTGTTTTAGAGAATTGAGGATGAAGAAAGTCAAGGAGAGAAGCCTATATAGGGAGAAAGTGGGAATAGGGGAAGGAGAGAGTGAGTGAGAGGTGAGTGGGAGAGAGATAGAGATATAGAGAGATAGAGAGAGATAGAGAGATAGAGAGAGAGAGAAAGATAGAGAGAAAGAGAGAGAGAAAGAGACAGAGACAGTCAGAGACAGAGAAAGGACTGAGACAGACACAGAGAGACACGGAAATACACAGAGAAAAACAGAGAGAGATAGATAGAGAGAGAGAGAGATTGAATGATTGAATGATTGGTTGAATGATTGATTGATTGTATATTTGCGGCCGACGACCCATAGTGTAGGTATATACACATATGTACACATTTAAAACACTAGAGTATCAGTTGTAGTCATAATAAAATATTTTCTCCTGATGAAAGAAAGTGACATATCAAGCTCTTCAATGTGTACTTACATTTGAAATAAAATGAAATATATGCACACCAAGGTAAATTTGTTTACATATCAATTTTTACTCTAATGCTCATCTTGAGCGTCTGATATGAACTGACGAGAGAAAAGAGAGAAAGAGAGAACTTGAACTTGAACTCTTTTTATCAGGCCCGCCGCTAGTTATATGTTACAAGAAAAGCAAAGTGTCATGGACACTTAGAGGTTTACGTGAGGTAACGAGGTTATGGTGGAGAGCTTCTGGTCTTTGAGAATTAAGGCGTAGTAAATATACATAGCTACGTCTCTCGTTTTTCTTGGGTTGTTGTTGTTGTTGCTAAACACTCCCAGGATCACCCAAGTGGGTGCCATGATTGCGTGTGTGGCTGTTTTTGAACACCCCGCCATATAGGCAGCCACACTCCGTCTTCAGGGGATTTGATCTCTGACTCCAGAGATTGCCAGTTGTTATGTTAGGAGCATACCATGGCTGAAGATAATTCCCACATAACAGTACAACATAACAACATTTTGCTGTAACCTTGGTTTTTGGCTGGAGTCAACAAATAACAAAAGCCTTTGCCCAAGGCAAGTTTGTCTGGGGTCTTCTCCCTGTATTAAATGAATACAGCTATTGTGTGCATTTCTCTTAAGATATCTCTCAACATATTTCTTTCGAAGTTCGTTATAGACAGGGCAATGTAGGATAAAGTGATCTTCATTCTCAGTGACTGTACAAAATGCACACTTAACCCTATGTTGTCAAGTTGGCTTTGTAACCCGTAGGGGGTGGTAGAGAGAAGACAGCGTCATCGGCAAACAAGAGAAGGTAGAGTTCTTTTGTTCCAGGCAGGAGCTGGACGCCATTTCCATGCATGCGCACGTGGTCAGCCACCGAGTTCATGTAGAGAGCAAACAATATATCGGACTCTTCAAGGCTCCCTGCTTCACACCAGCTGGGCATCTGAAGAAGTCCGAGAGTATCCAATTCCACCTAACCCATGACTGGACACGGGCGTACATGGCCTGCAGCACTTTACTAATTTTAGTTGAAAGTCCTGCAGCATCAAGCGCGCGCCAGAGAGAGAGAGAGAGACAGAGACAGACAGACAGACAGACAGACAGACAGACAGACAGACAGACAGACAGACAGACAGAGAGACAGAGAGACAGAGAGAGACAGAGACAGACAGACAGAGAGAGAGAGAGAGAGAGAGAGAGAGAGAGAGAGAGAATGACTGACGGGTTGACTAACAAACAGATACAGACAAAAAGTGGGTATCGGTGCATGAACTTGCACGAGCACGCATGTATATGTTTGTTGAGCGTGAATGATATACAGATGCATTTGCAGATCAGTGCTGTAGGGTTCAGGGTCGTATGTCCTAAGCTTTCCTCTTGAAAACAGATGGTTTAAAAACAACGAGGAAAACATTAAAATAAAACAAATGTTTTGAACCAAACATACAGAAACACTGTGTGTGTAAACCAGATACTTAATAACGTTGCACTTTGCAAATACATATCTAATTTCAAGCAAACTTTTGCAACACTATTTCAAACAAGCTTAAGTAGAGATTGATTCTTAAAGAAACGTCCATTTCGTGTTGTTGTGGTGGGACACATTTTAATGCAACGTTTTACATAGGAAGCTATGGAATAAAAGAAAAAAATGACAAATATCTTGATGAGATGTTCTTGTTAAAAGTGCAATAATACAGGTAGAAGCAATGGGTTTTTGGAAATTGTCAAAACGTATTTCGTGATAAATGCAATATCTGGCTTACTGAGATGTGGCATAAAATAACGAAAGGAGAACATTCTTCCACAAACTGCTCGTGGTGAACAGAAAAGAAAGAAATAATACGAAATATTATTAAGTAGTATTTCAGTCAAAGTGTTAAAACAAAAAAACAATACAATGCAATGGAGAAGTTACCTAGCTGTAAAACAGCACGAAGATACACATGATTCAATCGCTACGTACACTTAACAAACATAATATTGAAACATGGAACAACAGAGAAATCGTGTTAGCAGAAAGCTTGTTTAACCTGCATGACTGAGTAAATATTGAAACGCAGTTTACTTCTTAGATTCTGCATTGCATACATGTAAGAGAGTAATAGAAAGGAATGGAGGTAAATCATTCATTCAGATGTATACTGACAGAAAGCAATGACATGACATAGACCAAAGCGTTGCAATCCCCAAAAATCTGGCAGAGGCATTCGCCTCTAATGCTTGGCATACGTTGTGGAGTTATGCAATTAGTGAAGGAGGTGGGGCATCCATTCTCAATCCGTACATAGGAAGGAAACGCCAGAACACAAGGCAGACCAAACGCTGCCAACGAGAAAGAATGTTCCTGGAGATTTCAGGCTTGATGCGGCGCGAAATTCTATGGTTTCCGAATGGAGACCAGGAAGTTGGGAGTTCATTCTTCTTATAGACCTGCGACGTGAAAATGCAATAAAACCTCGCGCACCCAGGCAGTGTGTTACGCCAAGAATTCTGGAGCGGACCTGACATTCGATGGCTTCCAGGAACACCGCTTCAGAACGGAGCGGAGGAAGTAAAAAGCTCATTCGCCAACTTCGTGTGGGGAGTGAAATGAAAATACACATTGCAGAATTCCCGTCGTCTGCATATGTGCGTCGTAAAAACCCTCTCCCCCACAGAGAGCGAAATGGAGTCGTGAGCTCATTGTCCGTACGAGAGTTGGAATCAAGTTTGGCTGCCTCTGCTTGTTTATTCACACTCACAGAAAGGACCAAAGGAATTTTAATACTGAGTTATTTTTTAAATATCAAGATCGGTTAAAATAAAGCCTCATACCGAGATATTGGCCAAATAGAGCGAGAAAAGTTAGTCATGTTAGTATTGAGATTTGATAGATTTCGGAACCTACATCCATTTATGGCACAGCATCGTGCTTTTCTACTTTTTCCAACGGTAGCCATTCAGCTGTCGGCCGAGCCGATATACATCTAAAATAGCTACCATGATGACAACAGTGTTGCCTTAACTTAAACATATTGCTCAAATTAAAAACCAAATTTTCACAAAACATTACATCGGTGAATACCATTCTTTATTTGCTCATACATTCGTCACAATTTCTCATATTTGCAGGCTTTTTACATCGTTGGAAAGAAAAATACCATCACTTTACGACCGTAAGCATAGCTCAGATTTTCCAGAAGGTGACGTCCATCTCATCATGCGGTGGATGGTTACTAGCGTAGAATCCGTATTTACAACCTCCACCAACTCACTGCTTCACTTCATTTTGCCTCACTCTCTTTTCCGCGAGCAGTGGACGAATTGGCTCTCTCTCCCTTTCTTCCTTCGCTTACTCCATTCCCAAACGCTAGGAGCTATGCACTGCATCAACCGCGAGTTTCGCCTCAGCGTGCATTGTGCGAGTTGCAGAGTCTGGCAAAGCAATCAGGCGCGGAGTCAGGGAACCGAGGGGTTCAGGAAGTCGCGTGTCGCAGGACGGCAGGCAACAACCCACGTCCAGAATCCGTCTGGGACTAATCGGCACCAGCAGGGCCTGGGCTGGAAGGGGACCTTTAGGCACAGGGGTTGGGGAGCGAGGCGCTGGGATAGAGGAATGGGGGTGGAGGGGTGTCGGGGAGAAGGGGCAATGGTTTCCGACTTCACTCTCGTTCGCTGTTTGTTGCATGGGGTTGAGGTTGGGGTATTACGGGTAGGGCGTTGGGAGTGAAAAGTTGAGATGGCGGGGGTTGGGTGGTGGAGGTGGGGGTGGAGTGGGTGGGGGTAGACAGAACAAGAGGTTGCCGACTTCACGTCTAGTACGCCATGTGTTGCATGTCGTTGAGCCTTGAGACGGCAAATTGATGCTGGGAGTAACGGGCGGTTTACGCTGCTAATGAACGCTGTTGACGCAACGATTGAAGCCATATGGGCCTTCTGGGACCGAAAGCCCGCGCAGCGGGAGGGAGACGCGTTGTTGAACCTCACCGTTGGCTGCGCTCCATTGACCACGGTGTTCGATCTCCTGGAACCGTTGGTGGTCTGACGCAGGACATGACATCCTCTTGTGGTGGGAAGCTGTCCTCCTGTCACGTTGTCTGACAGCATCAGTCATGAGAGTAAGGTGGACTGGACAGGAGTGAATGAGTAGTCATGACAACGAGGCACGCCTTTCCGGAAAACTGAATTACTTTCCCTGCAGGGAGCGAGCAAGCTGCCGAGGTCGGGTGACAGGGAAAATAAACTATTATCGCGATGATGGTTAGCAACGTCGCAAACACACACACGTCACTGCGTATTAGCGACCTGTTGGCAAACGCTGAAGAACTGCAACAGAGCAGCCTGTGGAATCATGAGGTATGCACAGTAAATGGTGTCTTCTGCAGCAACGAGACAGAAGACAAACATGGCGATTATGCTTTGAGCAAGGAATAAGTGGAGACGAAAAGCATACATTGCACATGTGATCAAGATGATACTCTTTCTAAACCCACAATATGTTACCTCGTCTCGAATTCATTTTGCGAAAAGAAATATCCTTCACCGAAGAGGAAAAAAATCCCGTTTTTGTCTCCATACGTGCTACTGACCTTGACAACCAGCAGAGGTCAATTGGCGAGCATTTGGGCAGCATCTTAAAGCTGGAGGACGTTTTGCACAATTTGTGTACAAGTGACATAGGTCCACATTTTTTAAGCATAAGGCAAGCCCAACAGGGCCTCATTTCTTTGATATGTCGAAATTCATGTTACTCCTTGGAGAAAAACCCTCTTGGATTGAACTGAAAAACGGAAGCCAATGAACATTACGACCATCCACAAATATTTGTAATCCGCATACACGTGGCCCTCTAAGAACCTCGACGACATCTCCATCCCGATGCTAAACTCGACATCAAAGATCTTTATGGGCGGCACAGAGTGGAGATGGTGCCCAGCGCTTTCAAGACATGACTTGCCCCGCCAGAACGATAAGCCCTCTGATGCCTCTTACGAAATTCAAAGTGCTCTGCCTTTGAACCTTAAAGAAAGTTGGAGGCCGCGAGGTTTTCATGGCAAGACAAGACTGTTCAAAAGAACACGTGACGAAATGACGTTGATGAAAATGAAAGATATGGCTCTCTGGTTATGTCTGCAAGAGACGACGCCAAACACAGACATAACTCCCGAGTTAAAAAAAGAATTAAAAAAACCAGGAGGAACTTGCGTCAAAGGGAAACCGTAATGATTCCTATCAAAGACGTGTAATACCTCTGATACACGAGCGCCCTTCCATCCATTTTATTCGAAAAAGCTACATTGTATTCAATGACTGGAGTGAAAGCATATGCTCTAGCTCACGCCTACTTTGTTTTAAAAAATGAATTTGAGCCTATAACAGTCTATTAGAATTTTCTGCTGCGTCAAATATCACAAACAGCCTTCCGGCGTCCTCACCACCCCTTACGATGATAGCGACTGACTCCTTTGATGTTCCTCGAAAACCCGGAGTAACACATACGGCGCAAGTAATGATGTAATTGTTTCACACATTCCTATCTGCAGAGAAATGCCACTCGTGGGTTGCAAGCTGTAACGGAAGCGCCAAACAGAGGGACTGGAAGCCATATACGGAGATCAGAGAGGGGAGATAGTGAGGGCTGTTCAGAATAATTTCCCATTCGAGGGCTGATGATTTCCAGACTATGGTGCTCCCGACATGAGCCTTAAAGAATAACGGTTCTTCCTTTCAATGTTTCTGCCGAGTAGACAAGATAATGCATAATGACCACAACCTTTTTTTACTTTTGTAAATTTTGACAAGCAAACCTATCTCTTCTTAATTAAAGTTTAAATCTAAACGTGTGATGTGGATAAAGAAGTACGTGCAATACGGCCAATATGCAATGGACTCATGAAAATACATGTAGATGTCACTGGTCTTGATACACAGTCTCTCACTTCCGGTGATTCCTGTTCTTGGGTCTCCAATGCCCCTGACTATAACGACAGATTATGTCGCAGTATCCAAATTCTTTATACAATGAACCATGGAAATAATACTTCCAAAATAGCGTACAAATGAATAAGCCTTTCACAAGCTCGTATCTAGATAATATAATTTCCTCTAATAAGAGATGCAGTCTATTTCAGGCCAGAAACAAAAGGGAAACATCCACTTTGCAATTTTCGAGATATCATGAGTCATGGAAATGGCACATCCAAAATGGCACACAAACGAATCATACTTTCACAAACCTCGTAATCTAATTGCCTCTAGTGAGCGATACAGTATTTTAGGTCACCGACATGAATATTCAGAGTAATCATATGATGGGATGCGACAGCTGTCACGACTGTTCGCAGTGAATCAGATTGTTTGTGATGTACGAGTCATCTCCCTCGCAGCTCTGGAAAAAAAGAGTCTGACTGACAACGGTGTACGCTTCGCGTCAGCTGCAGAAGACGATTCTCAGTGCGTTCGAAAGGGGGGAAAAGACGTCGTTTGGAAACTGAGAGAAAAATACAACTACTGTGTGCGTAATGAAGATTTTGTCTTGCCACAGCTCGTGGTGCCTCAAAATTTTCATGAATCATTTAACTTCTGCGTCTAGGAAATGTGCACTTGTTTTAGGTGCTGGAAGTCTCGCCCAAACCCCTGCTACCAGAATGCTCGTGACAAAAACAACAGCTTATCTCCTCACCGTGAAAAGGTTGCCATAGTGTTGGAAAAAACTCACAGTCTCCCCATGAGATCGGGTGTAAGTTCCCCGAGTAGACACAGGCGGGAAAAGGCTTTGTAACACCGGAGACATCCTAGTAATTGCTTTCTAAGGCGTCACCATAGTGAGAGTAGCCAGTTGGTTGGGTACCCTGTCGGAAAAATATGCGTATGAAGGAAGCAGTGTGTTCTGGTCGAGTTCTCAGAGCCCAGGGGTGGTGATGGAAAAGACATGAAATCGACATGGGCTCGTGCAGCACGTGCCGCGGAGAGCAGGAAGTCATGCGTGAGAATTCCCAGCAGCACGTGCTCTGTGTGACATACGTGAAGCGGGGGCGGGCCAGTTTTTCTAGTGCGACGACGATTGGTGCACGTGCGGCTGTCAATCAAGAGGAGTTAGAAACTACGTATACGAGGTTTTCCCGCCCACACACAAGAAATAACTTTTTCTGGTCTAATTCCTAACCTTTTCTCTTGTGTCTCTCAACCAATCTGTGAGAGTTCTTTTTTCTTACAGGAAAAATCTGCTCCTTTCCGAAGTGAGCCGTTGAAAAGCTGAGCAATTAATATCTGAGAAAGTAGGGGTTTGTTTGATGGGCACAGCTGCTGCAGTATTTCGTACCCTTGTCAGAGGGAATTTTTAGCAGACTGCAGTTTCAACAAGCCACACTGTCAATGCTATGTCAGCAAATATTTCTCCTAAGTGCTGTGGGAAAAACGTAATCAGTACGTCGACAACACAGTAACTAAAACAAAAACAGCAGGGATGTAAAGGAAGGAAGTATGTGAGGAAAAGAAATTGGAGTTACATACGCAGAGGGAAGAAAGGAAAATCCCCTGCCAGTAAGAGATAAGGTCTTTCTTCATAAGTCAGCCTATTGGGTCTTTCTCGTTAGAACAATGAGTCACAGAACTTCACTCGGCGCCAAAGCGACGCAGGGAGTGATTCGCCAAAATGTATGTTTACTTCAAGCATTGGAACTCCTTGTAATACAAGACTCGGGAGAGACAAAGACACGAAGTGATAACATCACCAGGCTCAGCGTCAGATTTCAGGCCGAGAGAAATGAGGGTCATAACTAGCACGTGACAAACAGAAATCCAGCTGAGGAGTAATTGGTGTGACTCCAAGGGATCACGGGAGAAAGTTCCCTCGTGACGTCACGCCTTGCCTTGTATTGCCTTCTTGCAACAGAGCTGTGAAGTAGATCAACTCTATCTACAATTGCCTAGATGACCTGGAGGCTTCCATGCCGGCCTGCCTTTCTGTGTGTCTGCATGCATTCCTCCACTAGCTTGTCTGCGCGCCTGTGCCAACGTTTGCCTGTCTGCCTTGCATGCATGTGTGTCTTTGTTGGCATTTGAGCACCTGTCCTATTCCTTGTCTTCCTGCCTGTCTGCCCGTCTGTCCGTTTTAATCTGTCTGTCTCCCTGCCTGCCTGCCTGTCTGTCTGTCTGTCTGTCTGTCTGTCTGTCTGTCTGTCTGTCTGTCTGTCTGTCTCTGTCTCTGTCTCTGTCTCTCTCTCTCTCTCTCTCTCTCTCTCTCTCTCTCTCTCTCTCTCTTTCTCACACACTCACTCTCACATGTGTGCGTGTGTGTGAATACGTTACTAGAGGGACAAGGTGACCAGCTAAACCACTTTTGTATTTTTTCATGATTAGTTATGTGGCATCGAAAAGGACCTTTGTACGACTAATGACTAAGTCCCTGGGGCGAAGTCTTGATATGCCCCGAAGGCTGCACTTTGTACCTCTAGTGACCCTTTTGGCCCTGCCCCGGCACTCCACCTTGTTGTCTCAATACGTGCGTAAGTGCAAAACGTTACTGATGAATCACATGCAGTCACAGGAGAGATGGTGTGAGCGACATGAAATAATGGAGCACTCTACTGCTGATGAATCCGATCCCACAGGTTCAACATCTGATGGTATTTCTATGTACATTCATCCAGTTGTGCAAATTACGTGAACACATGCCAATGACTACGTACCACATCACCGAGGTGTTGCAAGCACAGAGCTTCATCCAACCTTTTCTTCTCTTGCTGTTTTTGGAGCACGTCACCGTTGCTGCTGTATTTGCTTTGTCATTGGAAGATTACAGTAGAACGCTGTTATTTTCGTACCATCGCATCGGCTGTCTCGGGTTTCCTGCGCCAATAATTCCCCAGTTAAGCCCATAACGGAAGTCGCGTTCCCAGGATTCAGTGCGTAATGGAAGGTAAACCCTGACTCTCTTCCGGCATTATCGCTGACGTGCCTCTGTCTTGGACCATTCCCCTTTCTCGTCCGTCTGGAGCCCACGTCTGAGTGTCTGATTCAGCATGCAAAAACAGCCGAGTCCTCAGGCGGTGTTTGAGAAAATCCTAAATTGGTCCTGTGACAAAGCGTGTGCTTGCACTGCACGGCACTGCACTTGGCCATCCATCAGGCTCCATTCTACCTCTCGGAGCTGGTAGAGTCTCATAATCCCACGAGGAATCTCCGATCCTCAAACCGACGACTGCTTCGTGTCCCACAAACAAGACTAAAAAACTATGGCGATAGATCATTTTGTGTTGTGGGACCCAGCCTGTGGAACCAGCTTCCTGAGTCACTGAAGTCAGCTCCGTGTTTAGCTGCCTTCAAAAGTGTCCTCAAGACTTATTCATTTCACAATGTCGCGCCATGAGCACATTCTGTGATGTGGTTTATGGCTCAAAACAAATGAAAATACATGCATACATACATACATACATAATTTTTTTAAGCAGCGTATCCTCAATAAGCACAAAGCTTTTTCATGGAAGTAGATTTCTGAACGATACAAATGAGGCACTGTGATTTTCCTTTTTTCGCCGATGAAGCACCGAAAATAATGCATGAAACGCCATCTCCAACATTTTTCCTATTCTTTCTGTGGTAGAAGTTGGATCTGAGGCCTCTGCCTACATCATTAATAAGACAAACAGAAAGATGAGAACAATTTGCTTAGACTCTATGACGAAAATGAGTGAGAGAAACCTCTTTACCAAAAGTGGCAGAGGTGATAAAACATATTTTGAAAATAACAAAAATTTCTGTTCGCACTTCGTTCGAACACCTGTATCAATATGTCACGACATATCCACAATCACGTCCACCGTTCTTGCTCAGAACCTAAAATACTTTACCTTCATGTAACGTAAAAAAAAGATTCAGGCAGGTTCTCTCGCTGCTATCTGCCTGCAAAAGACAGATACAACCAAGGCTTTGGTAACATCTCGAGCGCAGTCAGACTAGTTCTGACGCTCCACAAACCCATTCCAGTGGACTTTGGAGGGATTGACTCTAATTGCCTGGCGTGGCCTTCCAGAGATAGGGGAGTGCACGTAAACCAATGCTAGCACGCCTTGCCACCCACTGCCGATAGATACGACAGATAGGGAAGCCCGCAGCTCAGCTGTCTTTACAGGCTATCAGATGTGCCCGCACAGGGGGAGGTCTGCTTGGAACATAAGACTGGTTGCTCCAACAAGGCTCAACTGATACAGCAACGTGTTGGTGGCAGAATGCGTATGTTTCCGTTTCTTAAATGTGAGTTTTCCCCCTTGTGTTTTGGACGTGCTGGTTACGTCGACAAAGATGCAGTAAAATGAAGTCAGATTCATGGGTCTGGTTCCAGTAGTCGATGTGTGACTTGATTCATCGATTCCTTTTGCAAGTGTGTAAATTAGAGTGATTATGTAGAATCTATAAGTGCAGGTATTTTCTTCTCAAAAGCTGTTGTGCAAGGACAGGGTATAAACACTACAGATGGATCTAAAACGGTGCATTGACAGTAACTGAATGAGGAGAAACGTTGAGACACATCAGCGACAAGATAGAATCACAGTAAGGATGCCCGACCGAGTACAAATCGCATGCGCTCAACACCTGGTGATCAGGGAACAACCCCTGCCTGCTTTAATGTCTTCTCTACATTTACTGAGACTGAGGCATTGAAAACTGTTGAAAACTGCTCTCATGAAACTGTTGCCTACGACGATCCCTGAAGGTCCGATCTACATGACCCCCAAGCACACCTTAGGACTATGGTGATTTTCTTTCTCTCTGGGGCATAACCAACTGCTTATTACTCAAAATTAGTCTTCTGGTTAACAGCATTAACAACAACAACAACAACATCAACAACAACAACTGCTGCCGGTAACATCTTGTGAAAACTCCATGCCACGCTGACAAGTACACGCGCGACGACTGGCTGGTGATGCGCGCGCGTGGTGAGCGGTGCTGCGAGAGTTTCTCAAAGCTAAATAAGCAGGAGCGCTGCATCTTAAAGCTACACGAAGCTTCATGCATCGTTCGCGACGTGGCGAGAGACTTAAACCATGCTACAGTCGCTTGTAACGTCGGTAGGCTTGCTTGTACAGTGCACGTCCTCACCAGCTTGTGGCGGTCTAAACGTTATTTCATTTACCTGTTGTGGCGAGATCACCCCCTCCCCCTTTTCATGTGAATTTATTGTATCTACTAACCTGTGTTGTTGTGTGAGTTAGTGTGGCCGCCAACCGTAAGAGTTGAACCACTGCGTCTCTATCTGCATGATTCCTAAGAAACGAGTGACTAGGAACACCCTTACTTGCCTTGCGTTTTCTTTGAACTGTTCTAATGATTTTTGTGCTTAACGGTTTCGTTTAGTCTAGAAAGGCTGAGCCCTGAAGCTCTGTCCGTCCATCCATATGTCGCCAACCCTGGAAAACTTTGAACACGCTTAAGTGCTGGCAAGCGGAATGGGGATGTGTGATTGGCCACCTTTCCAAAACTTGACTGAAGACTCTTCCCGCGAACGACTAACCCTTATATGGGGGACCTGTGATTGGACCGTGAAGAAAAATGGGCTTGGCCCTAGTGTTCACATTGGATGAGAGAGCACAGGTTTTGAAGGTGTCTGTGCTTCCACTATATAATCCCCAGCCCTCCCTGTGGTCCGGGCGGGAAAACACCTTCAATGAATAAAGACCACCCCCACAGGTCTTTCCCCCACCCCCCCCCCCCCCCCCCCCCCACCCCCACACACACACACAGCCAACAAGGAGAGAGGCGCTCGCCTCCTGGGTCAAGTTCAAGTCGCCCTGCTCTCCAGCTGTATGAATCTACAATCAAGTTTCTCCAGTGTCTGCCCTGTCTCCAGGGCGAAGAGTCAAGTTACCCTGCTCTCCACCATATGAAGCTACAAGCAAGTTTCTCCAGCGTGTGTGAGTGTGTGTGTGTGTGTGTGTGTGTGTGTGTGTGTGTGTGTGTGTGTGTGTGTTTTGTTTTGTTTTGTGAAAGTTCCATGTCGTATAGTCTGCACACTACGTCCAGGTCGATTACATGTCGACAGTTGCAGCAGTTCAGCCACTTATTCAGTTAGGAACAGTTTTTTTTTTGTCCATGATAACATAATATCAGTGAAGCACTTAACAAAACAGATCGTAGTCTGTCTTAGTTCCACTCCAACCTGTCGATATTCAATCAGAGACAAGCGCAAAGACAATTGAAATAGAATGACATTAATATAGAAATCCATACGCAAGACGGTCTTTACGTTCCTGAGGACTGCGCTCTTCAACAAACACGTCTGGAAATCCTCAAGGTCGAACCTCTCGACCCTGCTGCCACCACCTCTCTGCGGCCTGAGGATGTAAAAGATACAGTGCCAGCCTGCTCTTTCTCGAGGTAACCTGAGTGTCACTGCCTGACTCTTGCTGACAGAATCGGTGCCATGCTCCTGAGTAGGTTTCTCTATGGAGAACCTGGCCCTCCTCACTCTGTGCTCCTGTCGCCTCCTTGTCTACTAACAAGCCCGCATGCCCTCCACTGCAACACAGACCCCACGACCTTGTTGAGAGGTATCTATCAGATGCGAAGCAGTGGGACTTGTGCGTACGTGCGTGAGCATGAGCATAAGAAATAAGTGTAAATGTGAGAAAAGAGGTGTGTGTGCGTGCGTGTGTGTGTGTGTGTGTGTGTGTGTGTGTGTGTGTGTGCGTGCGTGTGTGTGTGTGTGTGTGTATCTGTGTGTGTGTGTGTGTGCGTGTGTATCTGTGTGTGTGAGTGTGTCTGTGTGTGTGTGTGTGTGTGTATCTGTGTGTGTGTGTATCTGTGTGTGTGTGTATCTGTGTGTGTATGTGTATCTGTGTGTGTGAGTGCGTGCGCGAGCGCGTATGTGTGTATGTCTGTGTATGCGAGCGTATGGATACGTGCTTGTATGTGTGTGTGTGTGTGGGGGGGGGTGGGGTGTGCATGCGTGTATGTGCATTCACACATTTGGATACACAATAAAATACGTAGACAAAAGGAAAGTGAAAGATTCGAAAGGTAACATCAGTGACTGTGTAGATTATTTGTACCTGAGAGCGTATGATATAGATATAAAAAAACGAAACAAAACAAATACTATTTTATGGTGAATTATGTATTGAAATTATTAAAAATAAAAATTTCAATGAGATAGGTGGTGTTTTTGGCCCTATGGATTATCTAGAACAAAGTAGACAGCACTTTGGGAAAGACATAGGGTCATCCTGGCTAAGAACAAAGGGATCTTCATCAAAAGGCGTGCAACTAAAGATTTAGTCCATGGCATTTCAAGAAAAACCCAGCAAAGATGTTCACTCCATTTACAGTAGAACAAGTTAAAGAAAAAAAGAGTAATTTATGAGATTTGACTAGGTAATGGGTAACTTTGATTGCATGGTAAATATTTGCAACTGTAGAAGTTATGCCATTGCTCGAATTTACGATCGTCAGTGTCATAGGGAAAGTTACTAATAACACAAAGCATCTCCTCGGGGCGAATGACAGACAAGTTTTCCTTGGAAAAACGCACGCGTCTAAGTAATCGATGAAAGTGGATTTTATGAAATATTGGATTTACTCGTCTTTCATTGTATATTCTCAGTAAACCGTCTCTGTGTGATTACTTCCAATATTTTTCAAAATCTTCGCTCATTGTTTTCAAGTGGACTGAATCTGCTGACTTTCATTTTCCACCATGTTAACCATTTGATCTCATACTGGACATATACACCATTGTGTCACCATTGTCAACCGTCTTTCCATAGGCCAAGAACTGTACAAA